>JAEMWC010000603.1:200000-452500 GCA_016490735.1 Pachyseris speciosa
ACGCGTGATATCAATCCTTAATTTTACTCGGCCCCTAATGCAATTACTTATAGTAATATTGCACGCACCCTGTGTCACACGGGTGCACTTGTGAGCTCGGCTCGTCACGAGAGCAGTGCAAATCTTGAAAAACTTTGAAAAGAGATAAAAATTGAGAATAAATTGAGAGGTTTGAAAGGAGTACCAAGTTTCATCAAAAGAACATGACTACGAACCTGAAACCGAACACAGGTACTGAAGATTTGAATAAAAAATAAACATTTGCTCCTAAAGGATTTGGTTAATTTTTCAGCAATTGGAAAATTTTAAGACCAATAAAAACAGATGAAATGAACACTCACCCTCCACCGCTTGAATATCCCATGTGTTTCGTAAGTCATCACTTTTCTAAGGAATATTCTGAATTTAGGCAGCTTAACTGATTACATGAACGTCATACTGACCTGGCAGAACATCATTTTGTTCCATTACTTCCTTAGTTTTCTTTGGCGCATCACTCAGGGACGGATCCTTTTTTGAGGCTTTTCTCTTCAATGTCGGCTGTTTCAGAGCCTGTGCTGTGCTTTTCTTAGCAGTACCTGACTGTAAAACCTCTATACCCTCTTCTTTGCTATCTTCGTGTTTACCTTTAGGCTTAGCGAGCGCTGGGCTTACAAAATGGGGTTTCAGGAGTTTAGGCATTTTCGGATCTTTTCCAGTTTTAACTGCCTTCACCATAGGAGGTTTAAAAGCCTTTACTAACTTTGGTAAAGGTTTCTTCCGAGACTTATTTTCGCCGAGGGGAACACGAACATCTGTATTGGCGGGTGATCTCTTAAGTGTAACGCCAGGTTTATGTGGCGTCAAATCCTGTTCAGAATGCACACCAACTTTTGGTACTCCTTTTCGCTCTACAACTTGAAAACTTGACGCACTTTCGTTATTGCTATATCGGCTAGAGTCCTGTCTTTCGCTTTCTGGTTCGGACGAAGCTTTTCTCTTTTTCGCCTCTTTATGTGCTTGATTATTCAAACAATCAAGCTGTTTAGTCACTTCCTTTAGTTCACTGTCAGAGCAATGTGATGACCTACTCTTGGTGTCTTCCGCTGACAAATTAACTTTGGGATCTCTTTCAAGGGGGTTATCTTGGGAGACGCGTTCTTGATCATTACCGGTTTTTTTGCCCCGTTGTTTTTCTTTCGAAAAAATAACCTTAGACTTGCTAGATGTCTTTTGTTTGAAAGTATTCCCCTCATCCTTCTCTACCAAATTACTATGGCTTGGGTCAATCTTTGTATCTTTTTTTGTTTTCGGTTTGCTTTCTTCGGACACCTGCACCTTCTTCTGTTTTTTAACCGACGACTGTAGACTGGTAACATTGTTGTCAGCTGCTTTACCTCGTTCTTTTCTGTCCATGGAATCCAAGTTCTTATCAGAGTTTGCTTTAGTACCGCTACTGATCTTTCGTTTCTTAACACGTTGAACTTCACCAGAAACCTTCCTCTTCTTTGTAACTTTTGTTACTATTCTGCTACTTTCAGGCATTTCCGCACAAGGTTTATTTGCACCTTTGTCGTTGCTGGAGATTGCCTGTCCGGAATCTAATATAGAAACTGAAGTTTCAAGCTCTTTACTGTCTACTAGGATGTTACCGTCCTTGTTTTGGTGTACTTCTATATATTGTTCATGGCCAGACTCATTGGCATCCATGTGTTGCTTCTCAGGTGAACATCCTAACGAACATGACATAAGGGACTATTACGTTATACCATTTCACCACAGCAGGGAGGTGGGGGCGGGGAGGTGAGGAAGAGAAGAGGATTGAACTGTGATTAGCACATCTCTACCTATCTCAAGTTGTCTCAATACGTAAAACAAGGAACTCCTCGATGTGTTTTTAAATGATTAATGACGAGCATTTGAGGAAACCAAACCTATAATTCCTGAGAGGGTTAACTATGGTACACCAGCAACATGTCGAGAGGCAGTCATACTATGGGTGTTTTATGCTATAAAACTTGAGTATCACTGAGCTCCTATGAACATCCCTTTGTTCGTCCAAGTAGTACAGTTAGGTACAACCTTTACCACCGCCATGCCGCGTGACCATCTATACCTAAGGTTTTCTAGCTAGACCTATATTAACTGGCTTCTCCGTGAATAATTTATTGTGTTTTTGCTGTAAAGGAACAGCCTTGAGCAAAGTGAAACCAAATTAAATTCAGAGTTGAGGACATTAATTTTGTTCCAAACTACAGTTTGTTGGTATTGACTCAAGAACTGAGAGAGAAGCGTACTAATTGCTCTGTGTTTATTAGTGGCCGGTTGTGACAAAGAGAAAAAAACAATCCATGATTTCAGACCAGACATGCAGGAGGACTCATTCGATCACTGGTTTATATTACTTCACCGACACAAGTTACTGAATTTTTCTGTGATTTACCTTCACTTCTGTAGCCTGACAACTCAAACGTTTCCTTCTCTTTCGTCTGTTTTTTCTTGCCTCCATTTTCTTTCGTTTTGTTTGAAGAATTACTGCCTTTACTCTTCTGTGACTTCCTTGGCTGGCCTTTGTTTGTATCCTTCTTTTTGGGAGTCGTAGGCTTGAATGGGTTTTTTTGTTTAACCTGCTTAACTGGCTTTTCTGGACTGCCACAACTGTTTCCACTACTGTAACTGTTTCCACTGCTGTACGCTTCTTGGCTGGATGATTCTGTAACTAAATATTTAACACGCACTGCAACATTGCATGGAGCCTTACACTCTGTAATATTGCATTGTAATTCTTATGTGTATCCCCACAGAATACACCTTATAGCTCAACCCCGAAAATTTTCGAGCAACAAAAACTTTAGCAAGCCACTCTTAGGGGTTTCCCTATATTAGTAGCGGTTGTTTTAATGTGCTGGACCAGATCGTACAAGTAGCAATGTACGCAGAATTAGTGAAAACACGTAGAGGGTGAAAACATGAAGTGAAATGACTGCGAAAGAGGAGACTTGTCCGTCACATGGAGCAATTCAATTCTGGAGGACGTTTTGTACATTGTGAACCAACTTTGTTCAGTATCACGTACATGTCTTTGGGGCGCGAAACGTTTCGAAGTTGTTAACGCAGTAAAACATGGAAACTGCTTACGACTCAGCTTTACCAGCAACTGGTGGACTAGGCGTTATCTGATTTTTCTCCTGAGCATTTTCTTTTGATTGTGCACGGTCATTTTCTTTTAGATTTGTAAGTGACGTTGCAAACTAAAAACAATGAAATTTGAAGTTGGATGCCCGCGCTTGATATTTGCATCTCACTGTCCTTCTGTAGGTCCATTTTCTTACCTGAGTCACTAAATTCTTCTGCTTCAAGGGTAGCTGAGCGTTTCTTCTCCCCTACTGCTTGGCGGCCAATAGGTCCTTTGTAGCGTGCTGCAAAGCTGTATTCTGCAAGTCGAACCTGCAAAATAGATGTCATCTCAGGACGGCCTGATTTCAAGGAACATGTAGAGATTCTATACTGACGAACTACAGCGTGGTAAACTCACCAAGAGTAAATCGAACGAAAAGTGGTGACAAATTTCTCTATGCCATGTAGTTTCATTTTCCGATGGAGATGAACTCGGTTTCTGTGGCATGAAGCATCTATGAATTACAGTTTTCCCAAATCTGCCACGAATTTATGTTACCTCTTCCCAAGATGTTTGAATCCGAGCCACAGGTGAGTGACTAGACCGTGAAAGCACGTTTGACTGGCATTGCTGCTCAGATCTATCAAGCTATGTGAACTTTAGCCCGAATTTTCTGTTGTGACGTCATGATCTTGTGCACAAACGTACTCCAAAACTCCGAGCCATCATCCAATCAGAAATCCTCGTACGTATAGCCTCAAAGTTTTAAAAACTGAGATATTGAAAAAGTGTGGCTAAGGGTACCTGAAGGGGCATCTGCGCCGCCTTTCGCGCTGCAAGTGTTGCTGCTGCGAGTTGTCTTCTGTAATTCTTTCCTCTATACGTCATCTACATTATAGACAGAATTTAGCTTAGTTTGTAATGAATAAATTGAGCAATATAACAGGGGCACCCAACGACAAGTTTCGGTAGATATCTGTTCGGTGGAGGGTAGTTCGCCTTGCGCTTTCGGTGTCGATTAAAGAGTGCACTCGGATTTTCGTAACTAAAACGTGGCCTAAAAGATTCGAAATTGGGAAATATTAGCCCCTGAGGTTTTCGGAAAGGTCATAATTGCTGTTTTTGGCAGTCAAAAACGTCAGCTAGCATTTTCGGAAAGAAAATAGTTCTCTAGGAAGTTTGTGGAAAGTTCATTTCAGCTTGCATTTTCTCAAAGGAAGATTTTGTTCCCTAACATTTTCGGGCAATTAAAATTTCAGCTTGGGAATCCGAACAGATGAACTTCTTCTAGCTTATGAAAATATTGCTTTAAACAGACTTCAAACACCATAAGGCGCTTAAAAATGCCTTTCTACAGCTTTTGGCTGATTTGGCTCGTTGGGTGCCCCTGATATAAATGCCTTACTAATTGTTTTATTGTTAGCTGGCTGATAGAACCTGATGTTCAATCGCAGTTTTAAATTCTTATTATATACCTGTGAGCTGTATTTGTAATTGCTTAGCAGTATTATAATTGAAGGATCATTTAGTATAGTGTCATCCCTCCAAATACACTCGAGAATTGAAATAAACGTTTTCATGTTGTGTGACCAAAATCTGTGACCTTTACCTGAAAAAAAACAAAAAAAAACAAAAACAAAACAAAAACAGATCTTATATACCTATTTATTTATTTATTTATTTATTTATTAGATATTGAGCTATTTATTTATTTTATTTTTATTTATTTATGTATTTATTTTTTAACTTGAATTACTAATAATTTTTTTTTGCTAAATTTGATTGTAAGCTACACAACCCGCCTCGATTAGCTTTGCTACATGCGGGTTGTGTATTTTTCTAAATTGTATAATTGTAATATTCGAAATAAAGTGAAGTGAAGTGTGAAGTGAACAAATAGACCAAAATATTCGTTACGTTTGAGAACAATTCTCCTTGCGTACATATCACCGAATCAGCAGCCATTTACAAACCAGACCTTACAACATGGATCAGGTCAGTTTAATCATCGGCTATTTTGTACACTTTAACACATCCTTGTCCTCGTTCCTGGTCAAAGTCAGTAACTCCTTCAGACTCAAACTCACTTTGACTGACTGTTTTTTAACAGGGAACCTAGAAACATACCTTTCCCATGTCCTCGGGGTCGTCATCAAAGGAAAAGTTGCGGATGCAAACAGCGCTGACCCATGTCCTGGACACTTCCTTATCAAAAAACACCACATGGTACATCACCTGTTGTTTATTTGGAATTATAGCAAAAAGAAAAGGAAAATTTCTACAAGTCAAGTGGTTGCAGGGCAACAAGTTATTTTAAGTAGTAAATGCATAAATACAAATCTTTTGCGGTCCCAGTCAGTTCCATGATTGATAAAATTTATTTTGGTTACTCAGTTGGCTTTAATATAGTGTGGAGTAGCCTGTTCCAGGCGTTCAGAAAGTAAACGGAGCGCGATAGTACTGGCAGAGCGAGGCGAAAATAAAGCGTCGAAAAATGGAGGGAAATCAGCGTAGGGAAATTTAATATGTTAATGTATATCATTCACTGTAATATTAAATGTACGAAGAAATGTGTATAGCCATTTGATGTAGATGGACGTCCAGTACCCAGCACGATATGGAACGCTTCCCTCTACTGCCACGACCTATTCTAAGCGGGCTTTAGTTTCCAGACACCATGTATACCGGTGTAAATTCCCCACTAAAAATGATCAAACATTTTTGTCCGGCAACATCATGTTGGAAGAACAAAATGTTGCCGGAACAAAAATCATGTTTGACCGTTTAGCAGCCTCCGTCAACTTGGTATCGAAATGGTTTAGATCAAACAATTTTCAACCATCATTCAAACATTTTCAACTGACAACTTTTCTCGTAACGAACAAATTTTTGATCGTTTAGCCACCTCTGTCAACAGAGCTCGCGCGAGCGGGAAAAAGCAACCAATTGAGAACAAATAACATAGCAATTTTAGCTATAAGCATTCCGTGGGCCCACATTGTCTAGTATTTGGTCAAACAATATTTGCCTACTTAGCCACCGAACTTTACCGTTTAGCAAACTAACACGATGTTTGGTAAAAACGTTTGATCGTTTAGCCGGCGCTTAAGAACGGAATGTTTTTAAAAGCACCTGTCATCTTATGGATCAGATGGATAGGTTTATAGCACTTTTTCATATTCACTCTGTCTCTATATCTGTCTCCATTTTTGTCTCTATAACATTAGACTGTCTCTATACTTCTCTTTTTCTTCAATATGAAATGAAAGTTACCGGAGTGACATTGTCGTCGTCAGTTTCACAATAGTATCCATAATCAGGGTCGTCCTCCATCATTGCAGGCCACCTGTTAAGGTTAAGGAGAAGAAAATTTAACATCTGTTCGGAGGAAAAAAATTTTATCTATAAGCGACTGGCAGCATAAGCTTACTTCTTTTATTTCCCTTTCTTTTTTCATGTTCAGAAGCTAATGGTAGCCGACCGAAAAGCTTTAAAAGAAGACGATTCATGGTCACTGATAACATTGGTAATTAAAACTTTTGCCAGCTTTTCTAGGGCCTGCAAATAAACAAATCCGATGGCGATAGCTCAAGACATAAGGGAAACATATGAATGCAGAGAACTTACTCAAATAGTTTCCAAATCTCTAATCAGAATAATTACCTAAAAGTGCAGGGGGACAGGAAATAAAACTCCACAAATTCTCAAAGCGAAAACCATGCTCAGGTTAAAACCTAGTTACAAATGTCACATTTTTCCCTCGTTCAAGCTGTTCGTCGGTAGCGTCCCAAGAAACAAAGAAAAACCGTGCATAATAAATTGTACTACCTCTGAAATCCAAGTGTTTACTTTAGTTCTACTTTTCTAAGTGCAAAACTTTAAGTACCTGTCCCGTTCTGTACTTACCATGGGTAGCCAACCATCTTAGCCCACACAATTGACCCACTCGGGTAAGGCGTGTACATCACGTCCAAGTTGCCATCTTGACTGTCAAATGTTTCTTGTGAAGCGCTACATGCATTGTAGTTATCATCTACACATGATTACCAAATATTAGTTACAGCGCTTTTCAATTGAGTGTGGTAAAACCAAAACCACAGCAATTACTCTGACCAATCACAACAGATGCAGGAAGTGCAATGAACCAATCAAAATACGAAGCAATTACATGCAGCCGGCGCAAAGCGTGGGAAAATACGTGCGTGGTGCCCATTGGTTGAGAAAGCGGCGCGAGATTTCCTGGCCAATCACAGAGCGAAGCAATGCAAAACCAAAGCAAAACGAGAATTACTTTCGACACTCAACTGAAAATCGCTCTATAAGAGCACTTGAGATTGTTCGATTGTTCGTTTCGAGGCTTGCGACAATTTTAGGCACCAAAAATGCAATTCGAATGCCTGGGTTTGTTTTCTATGTAAGTTATAAGGGTATTGCAATAGACGTTTCTTTAAGAGACTTCACCTGAAACCAAATAGACTACTCACCATTTTGAAGTTACCATACAAGGCAAACTCTTCACCAACTTAAAAGACCACCCTCACTTTTGTTTGTTTGTCATATTTGACTCCTATAATATTTTTTAACACCTTACATGCATGTAGACATTCAGTGCCGAGTAACTCGGGCCATTTCAATTTACTGCAAAATTGAGTCAAATGCGAAGGATTTGTTCAGCAGATGTTGAACATGAATATGCCAAAAGAGATGCAAAAGAGAAGGGAGTGAGATGCCTTACGTTCGTTCATGGAACACACCCATCTCTCTGGTAACTCATTTGGATCAACGCTATTTCGGAGGAATCTCCACTTTCCACAACTAGGGATGCTGCACTGGGCCCAAGTTCCTTGTTTTCCAGCATCTTGTAAGTGACCAACTTTCTCGGAATCCTACAAGGTCAATAAAGGTTCAATAATTAATTTATACACGGAACAACGAGTCGTCGCTAAAATTTATATCTTTCCTTCCTTTTGTAAGCGAGAAATATCCCGAGGTAAGTAAAAGTGAGTTGAAAATGAGTACGAGCATGCAACCCACACAACCGACCAGCCAGTGTGAAGGTAAAAAAAGAACAAGGGCGGCGGAAGACTGAGGGCTGTCCTCTTAAGGTTGTTGAGTTCGATACAAGAGATTTGAATGAGAACTCAATTTGAAAGTATCGCACATTCTAGTTTTCCCGCTAACTGTCAAATCCGGCGAGAAGGATACGCTTTTTTCTTTATATTTACAATTGGTAATCTACAAAAATGTCCGACGAAAGCAAAATTATTCACCGGGTTTTATATTTGCAGACAAATTACATGATTAATTTATTATTTCTTATTTATTTGGAATCTGTTGTCTATAAACAAGGCTATAACACTTCATACGCCGGGCGTCCAGTCATCGTGCACTGAAACTGGATATTTGAACTTTATGGATATTTGAACTTTTTAGTCATCGTGCACTGAAACTGGATATTTGAACTTTATGGTCTTACCCCTTCGGATGTGCCAGTAACTTGCCCCTGATCGACGCTCTTTCGTTTTCTAACTTTTCTTGGCTTTGCTAACTTTCTCTTTCCTTTTGTACTGCTTTGTGTTTGGCTGTGTGAGTTTGATGTTTGAGAATCATCCTGACTCTGTAAGAAAAGAAAAAAGAAATTAACAAGAAAAACTAACGAATAATTTATAGATATTGACAGCCATAACTGTTATAACGTTGTTTGTTATAGTCCCGTGAAATTTTGCACGGTATTTTGGTCTTGGGATTTGTTACCTGGCTTGTACCAAGGTTGTTAAGTTTGTCGTCAGAAAGATCGTGGTCGACACAAATAGTTGGAACACACTGGACGTTATCTTCACTTTCACAATAAGGATTGTGTACTGAAACAAAAGACATGACAATATAAGATGTTGCAAAACTTAGCATCTGTAAAGTAAATGTACAGGGTGTAATTTCAAATGCAAAGCCGGAATGAGTGAGTGAATGAGTAAATGAATGAAAGAAAGGAAAAAGTAAGAATGAATGAATGAATGAATGCATGGATGGATGGATGGATGGATGGATGGATGGTTGGATGGATGAATGGATGGATAAGCGACTGATTAATAGGCCAACTAACGAAATGACTCACTGATTGATGGAGCTTATGAATTGATGGATTGATTGGCTCACTGACTAAGGATTTAGTATCCAGCAGTTAACAAGTTGACGAAACAACGAGACTCGAAAAAAGGTAACATCAGCATTAATGGATAAATTGATTAATAAAATAAAAGAGTTAGTAAGTTAAGGAATAAAGAAGTGGATGAATGGACGTTTGGATGGTGAAAAAATGAATGTACGAACAAGCAACTGATTATCGATCATCCACTGAGGAATTGATTCACTGATTTATCAGTTCAACTTATGAATTGACGGATTTATGTGATTTACTTACTAACTAAACAATTGACTAGTGGACAGAAGCAACAAAACAAGGAAAAAGCGTAAGTATATAATGAAGAGAATAACCCGGAAGGAATGAGACCTTTCGCCATTTCTCCATTTACTCCGAGTCAATTTGTTACATGTTTGGTCAGAAGTCTAACAATGAATAACTTTACTGACTAAAGACAGTAATACTGACTAATGACTGAAGAATCGACAGACTAATGGAAAGAAACAAATAAACACGACAAATAGTACAAACAGATTAATTGATAGAATGAAAAAAGAAAGAAAGAAGGAAGGAAAATGAATCACTGAATGAGTGAGTGAATGAGTAACAGTAACAGTACAGTGAATAAGCGAGCGAGCGAGCGAGCGAGTGAGTGAGTGAGTGAGCGATTGAGTAAGTGAGCAAGCGAGTGAGTGACACAGAATGAGTGCGTGAATGAATGAATGAATGAATGAATGAATGAATGAATGAATGAATGAATGAATGAATGAATGAATGAATGAATGAATGAATGAATGAATGAATGAATGAATGAATGAATGAATGCCGGAAATGGATGCCGGAATGAATGAACAAACGAACGAACGAACGAACGAACAAACGAACGAACGAACGAACGAACGAACGAACGAACGAATGAATGAATGAATGAATGAATGATACCTTCTGCCATTTCGTCTTGTGCTGTTTGCATTTCTTGTATAACTGGTAAAGAATCTGACAGCTCAGGATACAGATCTGGCACTGGGACACTCAGTTCCTCACTGAATTGAGTATCCCACTCTGGTTCCCTCTCACAACTAACCAATGACTTGGTGAACCCAAGCTCTGAAGATCGGTTTTTCTACATAAGATAGTCGCCAGGAAAGAAAAGGTGGAAATAATTAAGCTACGAAGTGACAGATTATAATGGCCGTTTTTATACTAGAGGACGTCTAAGACGTCTTACAAGTCTACTATAAATACAGAAGCATTAAACGTCTCAAGTTAAGTGCGTCTGATCGTCTTAGTCGTCTAAAAGACAGACTTAAAGAGGTAGTGTCACTCTATTTGGCAACTTTATAAAAAGTTAGAAGGTTTCTTCGCATCTATTGAATTCCAAAAATAATGGTCTAGGTTTGTTATTAAAGACTATTTGAAGGTACTAAAACTGTTTCCTTTCGCCTGTTGCTACTGATGGCAAGGATGGAAATGGCTTGAAACTTGAAAATATTGGCCAAATTTTTCAAGTTTTGGTGCTTCAAAAAATCCTCAAGAAATTTACTTTGGTTAGCCCTCTCTGATAAAATCCATTTGATATCTTCGTCGTAGCTTTACAGAAGCATTTTGTTTATGAGTAAAGCCTCAAAGTTATAATTTTAGCACAGGATTGACCTAAAACAGCAAAATCCTCGTGACACTGCCCCTTTAACGAGACGCTCTTAGAAGAAACACGTTTAATACGTCTAGACCTCTAAGACATCCTCTGGTGTAAACACGGTCAATCTAAGCGAACGTAATGTCTTTTGCTTGATACAACTTGTTGGCATTGGTTCTCGACCGCTGCCTGCCTGAGCGAGTCAGTTGTAGCGAGAGGTTCCAACGCTTCACAAAATACAAATGTTCTTTGATTCTGTCAGGAAGTGAACAACTTTCGATTTCAACCTTGGAAAGACCAAATAGTCGAAAGCAACTATAAGATCCTGCGCGCTAGAAGAACCGACATTTACTACCACAGAACCAAAGTGATGTATATCTTCTGGCAACAAAAGTTGTTCCCTTGCTGATTTCATTTTGAAATCTTTTTCCTGAGATTGAACATAAAAGAGTCAAATGTTATGTAAAATTTTCTGAAGGACACAACGTCAATTGACCCGTTGCGGTCATAGTTTCAACAAAGTGACTCATGTTGCTCGACGACAAACGAACCAACTATGTTGCCCTATTTCCCGGACACCCTTATTTCCAGACACTTTAGTTTTACGATTCTGTATTTCGTTGTAAAAAAGAAACAAATCCCAACGATATGTTTCGAAGACTTATCGACTAGCCTGCTTTCGTTTGTTCTTTTCGTGGCCGAGCTCTGCTCCGTTTAGGTAGGAAGATTCAAGTTTTTTTTAAGTTTTTTATTTTGACCGCGCGTCAAATTATATGTTTTCAAGTAAGCGGTCTGTTCTCACAAAATGCGCGATAGATGTATCTTTTCCAACACAAGTGAAGCTAAAAGGACTAGGTTAATTTTCCGTTTGCAGCTTCGTATCTTCGAGCAAGACTATACTAAATTTCTCCTTATTCCAAAATGGCGGCCAATTTATTATTCTCTTGTTTGCATGTTAATTAGTCCTCTTTGCCTCATTTTCGCTTCAATATTCTTTTGTGTTTTGTACATGTTGACGAGAAAAAAGGGCTAATTAACATGCAAATAAAAGAATAATAAATCGGCCGCCATTTTGGAATAAGGTGTATAACGATAACCAGCAAACTATATATATAGGTATTTTTAAGGTGGCTGGTACCAGTTTTCAGCTTTTTCACGACGTAAACTTTGAGAGAAAAGAACACAAAGGCAAACCGAGGCCGAAAGAAAACTTTTGCAAGATTAAATTATACATTTAGTTGTTGACCAAAATTAACTATTATTACGTCGCCAGCTGTTACCATGGCAACGGTACTTGAGGGTTATTCAGAGCTGCATTTCAACTTCTGGCAATTATAATTTGAAAACTAACTCGGTGACCCCCTATTTCACGTGATTACTTGTGCCATTTGAAAAGGAAACTGCAAAATGTTTTTTAAAAAAATTCTATCAAGCGGATGTTTTATAAACGCGAAAAAAGGCAATTTATGAGCAGTGTAAAATTTCTCTGATAGAATTTTCTTGAATTTTGTGTGACGTTTCCTCTTTACAAGACAAAAATATTGAAACAATAAAAAAAGGGGTCACCGGGCTCGCTTTCTTGCAAAAACCTTCGTGAGTTGAGCAATTTTCACGCGCGCTTTTCGCGCATTTCAAAATCTGGATTCTAAAAGATCGACATTTGCTCATGCGCTTTGCTGACTGCTGCTAACCATTACCCGTACAAGCGCGGGCACCTTGTTTGCAGTCCACGCGACGAGTAGATTTCAGTGAATTTTAATAGTCCACAGTTGTTGTTTTTACTGCCGGGGGTTTGGCCAAACGTTTGGGCTCACTTAAAAGAATTTCTCCACAACCTATGACATGACTAATTAAGCATGTCAGTATGTTAAATAACACGAAGAGAAAGCGTGGAATTGACTAAATTGCTCGGGAAACACACATGTCAACTGCATGCAATTCAGCTGACACGAGTGCAGATGTGATTCGCGACAAACAACAGGAGGCGGTGAGGCATAGAAATAATAGAATGTTGAGATGGATTACCTGTAAGTAAAATTGAAGTGATATCCCACTTTTGCAGTTTTACAATTACTTTCCGGCTCCTTATCCTCCCGGTTCCCGACACGATCGATCGCAGTAGAGGTGGAAATTATCTCTTTGGAACTTAAACATGCATTATCAATCCCCGGAAAAAAAATTTCCTATGTAAATTGAATTAACTTAAGTCGATGGAGTACATACGGCCTCAGATTAACCTGAATTTCTTTTTGAACAGGACAAACGTAGCCTTGCTCGAAGAAAGCCTCGCGCCGCCATGTTTTGTTTTTGTTTTTCCCGTTCTTCAAATCTCGCGCGTATAAAGTGTGACGCGCACGTTACTGGCCAGACTCTCCACGCGAGGGAAACTTATACCAGCCATCTTAAAATGGTTGTTAGAAAACAAGTGTTTTGTGATTAAATTATCATCTTGCCTGTAAAAGCAAAATCGGTGGTTAAAATGCTGAATAACGATTTTTGACCTCAGCACAGCGCGAGTTGGTCAATCTTCACGTCCCATTAGCATCTTGCGAACTCCGGCATTTGCGGTCTCATTATGCACCTATCAATGGTTTGCCCCAGGATGGGGTGGGGGGCAACCCACGGGAATTAGACTTCGCAAAGCGCACGTGGGTGGGGATTTTGACATTAGGGAGCTTTAGCAACGACGACGGCAACGGCAACGAGAACGCCACAAAACAATAGGCTTAATGAGCAAAAACAATGGCTCTGCACGTGCGTTTTACATTTTGGTACATTTCTTTGCCGTCCTCTGCAGAACAACAACGTGAAATGACCAAATTTTAGGTTTTGGCGAGAACGGGAGCGTGTGACTGTAAAGTTTTATTTCTTTTTCCTTACTTTAATGGCGTTCATAACAATTTACTCCCTGAATAGTGCGCCAATCCTTTCCAAGTTAAACAAATTGGAATAATAGCGAAAGCGTTACAAAAACGAGAAGTTCTATTTTGAAGTGACGTTTTCGTTGCCGTCGCCGTCGTCGTTGCTAAAGCTCCCTATTCACAATGGTCCCCAGGATGGGAAATTTGACGTTTATTTAAGTTACTGTGCAAGGTCTGTGGTCCCCAGGGGTGGGAATTTGACTTATAACGGAGACCAAAGGGTGGGGAAATTGACATTTGAAAACCTGAAAATGTCAAATTTCTCATGGGTTGCCCGGCCCCCGCCCCGCCATTCTGGGCAAACCATTGATAGGTGCATTACTCCTTCGCTAAAATGAAAGAAAGTACTTTAAGATTCGGACAGAGTGAAAGTTTTTAAAGGAATGTTTCTTAATTTGACTTTTATAGAAGAATATTACAAAGAATGAGGCAGCATTTATCTCCGGAAATAGGGCAACCTGTCCGGAGTAGGTTTTCAGCATATAAGAATTTTCCGTTTGCAGCTTCGCATCTTCGAGCAAGACTATACTAAATTTCTTGGTGAGGTATTCCTAATTCCGGACACCTAACGATAGCCAGGAAACATGCCATTAGGGCATCGAATTTGGCGTAGTCTTTCCGCAATTTAATACAAAGAAACCAAAGAGCTTCAAGTGATAAATCTTCACGCCCTAATTACCAGCAGTGGAAGCTACATTGTGGCTAAATTGTAGCTCGTTAGTGCTGTTTTGAGGTAAGATATTAAAGTTTTGCAAAAAGTGTCCGGAAATAGGGCAACTCAGTAACTGTAGTGGTACTCGATTTTCAAGGAGCCAAATGACCCGTTGCAGTAATAAATAAACGAAATGATTCCTGGTGTTTTTGGCATCCCAAATGTCGAACGAACATCCATAATCAGACCTAATCAGTGATTATTATTAGTTTTATTTATTCAACAACCATAGTAGTAAAGAAAAGCCACCGAAAACAACAAAGAATACCGGTAAATAAACAAGTACTCACTATTAAACTCGTGATAAAATGCATTACCTTGGATTTACTCTTTGATTTCGGAGCCTCTTCTTTTGATTTAGGTTCGCTCTTTTTGCGTTTATCTGTAAAAGAGAACTGTGTTGTAATGATTTCTGATAAATTTTAATTTATAGAGGCAAGCCTTCAAACAAGTTGCCTTGATAGAGTGGATGGAGGACAATTGACAGAAGACTTAACAACTTAAGTTAAGTTTTTTATGTAAACCCAAATGACTCGGCTTTATAGTTAATTAAATAATAAGCTTACTTGAAGTCTTTTAATCAGGTGCATTTTGTGTATTGTAAGAAGGTAAAATGAATTTGGAAGAATAAGCTTGAACGTTTGTCCGTTCTGCTCGCATTGTAAAGATGCAAGCAGTTAAAAGCTTTGTACGAAATACTTGCAGTAATAACAGAGAAGCGAAAGCTGCAATACAGGTAAAATTTAAAATTCACAGCAACAATGGAAGAAAATAAGGTCTAAATGGAGAACGGGAAAATTCAAATTGAAGATTAATTAATCTTGGTTAGAAATTCTGAATATTTGATGTTTAAATCAAGAGCTAAAAACTTCAGACTTCAATACGATACAGAGAAACTTGGCAATGAGGTTCTCTTTCGTTTTATTTGATTTGCTGACATATGTTATTATTACCGTTAAAAGAAATGTCAACCTTTATCCGCTAGCTATGTTAGCAAAGTATAAATTTAAGTCCTTTACCTTTTGCAAGCTTCTTAAACACCTTTGCTTCACCAAATGACGAAGACGTGGTCGCCATTTCTCATTTCTCCTTCAGATTTTCCCGCCAGTTTCGTGTGGCGGCCGCGGAAACGGTTTTGAGCAGTCACGTGATACATGTGATAAGGTAGGCCTCTTCAGAGTCTTGTATCAGTGCGAATTACTACTAAAGCAGCTTGAAATACTAAAGCTGCAATAATGCGGCCCCTATACAAACAACTCCTTTGGTTAAGGCCATGTTACACGAAACAATTTTTCTTGCAACTTGCAACGCAACAAACGTTGCGTTGCAAGTTGCAAGAAAAAATTCACGTGTAACACCCCATTTTGCAACTGCAATTGTTGCGTTGCGGGTTGCAAGAAAAGTAGAACGACCCTCTACTTTTCGCAACGTTGCGAGACAAGTTGCTTGCGTGTGACACCCCCTCTGCAACTTGAAAGGTTTTTTATACGTCATCGTTGCGTTGCAAGTTGCAAGAAAAATTGCCTCGTGTAACATGGCCTTTAGAGTAAAAGCAAGGACGGTTGCGACGGCATTGGTGAAAAAATTGCGTCATAGACGTAAACATGGCTCGCGCATCCGGAGCGTGAACATGACTTAGGCGGTGCGGAAGGAATAGTGCTAGTAACAGCTTGAAAATTTGCAGGTCTGACACTTGAAAGTTCCAGTCATAGTCTCAGCGACCAACTGCTACCCCGCTGAGATGTATCTCTCTCTTTTAGTGAACAGTGTTTCGTGGATAAACCGTCATTTCTCAGACCCCAAAAGAAGATTGTGAATGTCTGATCAAGGTTCATGTTAGGCTGGTTTGGCTCAATTAACTGAGAATGGTTTACTTGAAGTTCCCTACCGGTATCACTGCACGCCCTACTGCGGTAGGTAAGCTCTATAACCCCCACCTTCGCTAATAATAGTAATATCAACGTTGGGATGCCAAGTTCTGAAATATCTTTGAAATAAGAATAAATAATTGCCCTTCCTTTACGAGCTTCTAGGACACTCGGAAAATTCTGGAAAATTTGAACATGTCACCATTATGATTTGTTTTCCGCTGGCAAAGGCAACTATTAAACGAGGAGACTTGTCATTTGTCTCAAGGCGTCCGCCATTCCGGCCACACCGGTCTAATTTGAAAATGACATGGAAAGTTTTAAAGGCCATGGTTGTACAAATTTAGTGAAAGGAAGCATCTTTAAGTTAAATGAAAGACTCCCAGCTAGGCTTAGTCCTTGAAATAGTGGCCTTCACTGAGTGAACGTCTATGATATGATTCTCATTTGGAAAGGTCAGTTGAAAAGTTTCCGGCTTTGAAATTTCGGTCACAGGGCTGTAGCATGAGGCGAACCGAGGCACGTGTCTCGGTAAAATTTTTGAATTTACGGTATTTGTGTTCCTTATTGTGTCTAAGTACGAAAAATATAACTGACAGGCTCTCTAGTTAAATAGTGGCGTAAGCATTTGCTTGAGGCTGGTTCCTGTAAGAGACTATACATTAAAAATAATAAATGAATATTAAAGAGGTTTTATTTTATCTTTTTACCAGCATTGCTTCGGTAAAAAGGTTCGTCTGGCTACGCCCAGTTGATGTTAATCAAGCGCCCCTCTTACCCACGAAGCTACACAAAACGCCGGGAGCTCTTACCACGTGTACTTTATTTTTCCGTAATAACATTCTTCGTAAACAACTCAGACTTAGTGTTGCATTTGATTTTAATGACTTGATTGTCAGCTACGTTAACAATATAGCAAAGTCTAACTAACTATTTTAAGAAGTTAAAAAGTAATTAGAGACTAAATGATAGTCTAAAACAGTTTTTACGCCCATCCTTTGGGCAGTCCCTTAGCTCTCTCAGGAACAGCGTGGGCGAAAATCACCAGCCACGCGCGACAAACAAATTCTCGCGCGCATTTCGTGAATCAGTGCTGATTGAGAGAGAAGACGTACAAGGGACCACATATTACACCACTAAAAATGTTACCCAACATCAAAGTGCTCCTAAGAACAAATTTTTTTTCGCTAAAATTAATCTTTGTACCTGTTTGAAACGCATTGCGCCTTTTTTTTTTTTTTAACCAAATCTTGACTAGTTATCTTGACTTTTTTAGGCTGTTAAAGTTGCAAAATCTGGTTTACATCGCATTTAGTCTTTGTAAACAAAGTCTTTCTAAACATGAATGCAAAGCAGTTTGTGACGTCAAGTGGAGAATAGACCCAAGCCCCTTCTGACTCGGTCGTGTACCACATGTTGCTTTGTTTGTTTGTTTGTTTGTTTTTTTTTACGTTTTGAATGCCACAAAAATGTCCAAAACTGGAAATAAAGGCGAAATGTTATTGCGACAGATGCAAAGATTGTTAATACTCTAACGATTTTTACTCTGTCGTGCCCTAACGCCTTTTGTCTGTTACAAACCGCATTGTTTTCTTTCAAACATGGCGAAAAGCAAGCTTCATAATAGGACCTATTGGCCATGTTCTAAACGAGTAAGGGCCTGGGAACGAATCCAAACTTCCTTGAAAATCAATGACATTGAACTAAATCGATTGTCATATGAAAGGGTATCTCAAAATAAGTACTTTCAGCAAGTTTGACCACGTTTGCTCGAAAAGTCGCCAGTTGACATGCATTTAAATCTTTAAAAAATCCCATACAAATGTCTCTATTTCGGAAAGTGTGTCCCTCCAAACCATACAAAGTCTCTAATTTTCACAATTTTCAAAAGTTTTTGTTTCAGCTCCCATTCAACTGAACAGCGTCAAAGTTGGCAAGGTGGCCATTTTTGAGATGCTCTTTCATGCAGTATAAACAAATTTTTTCCAATCGATAAATTTTAAAACTCATTCCCAGGCCCTCACTCGTTTAGAACATGGCCAATTATGGTTCCTGCGAAGAGATGAAGCGGTGAAAAGAGGTTCCTGTGGAATATTTCGCGGAACAAATTTTTCGCGACACAAGCCACACATCAAAAATCTTACATCTTTCAGTGGGGTTGTTTCGGTCACCAAAACATGGCCGCCATGTACGGTGGTAGAATTTGTCGAAATCCAGTTAAAAATAAATCTGAAACTGAACACTGACTCAGTCCTACGGGTTTTAAAAGGCATTTAGGGCAGGCCGTCTTAACAAAGGTAACACTAGCATTGTTAATTTACCTTTAACTACAGTACTAAACTACAGCTTGTTTGCAAGATCCTAACTACAAGTTTTACAGTGAACTAAAAGCTTTTTTGTTGTTTTCTTTGTTTTTCTTCCTCATTTGATTTTGTTTTGTTTTGTTTTCTTGTTTGGAAGCTAGTTTGGATTTCCATGCTGTTTGTTCCATCTCTACCGCAAGTTAAAGATCTCACTACAATGTTTAGATTGCAGGAAATTCTCGCGATTGGTGCGTTGGTGGTTGTTGCCTCGTTTTCGAAAGTTTGTGCTTTTGAACATGCGCTGTTTCCGTTTGTGCCTAATAGCAGTGGTAAGTTACCATTCCTAAGTGATTGAAACTTTTGGAAAGTCTTACGGAAAAAAGTGCCATTGGTCAATAAGAATCAGAAACGATACGGATGGTGGAACGAAGATATACCCGCGATGGCGGCAGTTCACACCCAGCCAAGGCGAAGGCAAACTGGAAAGCACTGCCACTGTGTAAAATGGTTTCGTGTTCACGGTTTTTCTACGTAGTGCGAATTTAAAATAGTCTACTGATTTGATAGGCTTAACGTAAGTAAATGAATTTTCTCCTTTTTTTTTTTGCTTTAGATTTGACCACCTGTCAAAACTCATGAGGACATTCAGGGCCCAAGTCAGGTCGATTTTCTATTTTAGCTCTCTATTTTTCTTCGTTTGTTAGTGGTTTTCAGTGTCACTTCTTTGAAATGAGAGTTTAAAAAAAAATAATAATAAAAAATCCAGTTTCTGGCGATGAAGACTCAAGGACAATGGTTTGGGGCCCAAAACAGTTCTTTAATTAAGTTTTGAAAAGTGTTCATTCCGTTACTAGTTTAACTGCACATACCTGTAGTTCTGAAATCGATTCTTTCAAAGGTAAGGTCTTCCAGATCAGAAAAAACCCTCTTCTCACCAGAGTTTTTTCTGTCTCTCTGTTATTAAATAGCTACTGCCAATAAAAAGACAAAAATAACAATAAAAGCTAGAAAGCGAATTAAAAACAATAAGCGCATTAAAAAGCGGGAACCGCTGCAAAGTCCTATGTAATCGGAACTACAGTAAATTAAACTAAAGGCTTTTAGTATATACCACACAAGTGATTGGTTAACTCGAGAGGTTAACTCGGAGGTGATTAGCAAAGTACTATTCACCTCCGAGCAGCCGACGCGCGAGATTTTCAAATTTCCGACCGCTTGTCGGTATATTGTCACACATAAAGGACTGTTTTGGTCCGCTAGTTATTATGAGCTTGTGTGGTATATACTAATAAAAAAACAATTATTCACCTCAGTGTCGGTGAATAGTGGTATCCACCACTATTCACCTCCACTTCAGTGAATAATTGTTAATTATTTCAGTAATGCTTTTATTTGTTTTTGGTTGTTTTCTTTTTGTGTTTTCCTTTCAAGTTCTTTTTCAGTATAAGGCATTATACTCTTTTCTAACTAAAAAGATCCTTCGTATTTAAAACGCCCAAGACTGTCTTGTTTAGAGAGGTTTATAACCTCGTATTTATCAGTACTATACGCAAGATATGCGCTCGAGATTTTTTTCTCTTGAATACTTGACAGTTTTCACTGTGCTAAACATTATTTTCAAATACAAAATAATTTTACCATACAATACCTACTATACTCTTTAATAAATGAACTTTGAGAAGTAAAAACATGCTACCCTTGACGTATATTCAAGTCAAAATAAAAAAATCGACCACTTTATTTCCTTAGTGAAATCCCAAAATCTCTTTTTTTCACAAAAAAACTGGGACTAAATTGGACACCTAAGATACACCACAAACGTTTGCACGAATTACAACTCAATAGTTAACACACAAAAAAAGTTCCAAGTCGACATTTACCTTAAAAGTGCAAAAATTCACTCAATGTTCACTTAAAATTGCAGCTGTAAATGTTTGATGACAAAATTTAACATATCACGTTTGTCAAATTCTTGGCATGTTTGCACCTAGGTACAACTTACAAGGCATAATATGGTACACCCATCTGACATATTTGGAGTTTTATCTGCCTAAGTGTATTATCATTTTCAACTGTCCTGCAATAAATTGGGAGACCTGTCTACTAGCTTGCTAGTGACTATACTTGTGATCATACTAGAAGAGAAAAAAATGTGACAAGCCATGTACAGAGCAGATGTTAACAAGTTGCATCATATGTAGGTGATCAAAAATTCTGGGTAGGACTGCCCATTTTCAAAGACCACAAACAAGGCAGGGTTACTTGTATTATCACAGCATGAATCATAGAGCACGTGAGGGTTAGACGGGTCTTTAGGTGGAGGGCGAGTTAGAGAGCCATTACCAGTGGTATAGGAACCTACCACTACCCTAGCCAAGAACATCTGGTTATAACCCCGTGATGCACTGTGAGAGGCTGTATAGCGGTGTGAGTAGTTTGCCTTACAAGCAAAGTAACTTCCCTTGCCATAGGTTGTGCCATGCTTGCCGCACATTCTCCAGTCAAAACCTTGTTGGCAGATGGCCTCCACAGTTTCGGGGTTTGTGCCATGAAACAGCTGTCGCTCATCAGGTTGATTGCCACCTGCTCTCTTTGCCATACGGTTCTTTCTTCTACAGAAATGCAAAAGGAAAAGTATAAGGATTTAATCATTGTTGTGGGAGTAATTGAAGGGTGTTCTGCACAAGGGGCGTATATCGTTTTTTTGCCTAAAATATCTCTAAACTCACTCTACTTTGGCATGACTAGACTAGAAATGGTATCAGAAACTAAGTTCTATACTTATTTTGCAATTAGAAAGCTAGGATCCAAAATTCACAAAATTAGTATCAGCAAGTTAAAAAGTGTTAAAATCATTTTTGCCAGCACTTCCAAAGCTGTGAAGATATTCTCCAAATCCATTGATCATTACATGTTAACTTATGCCGTTTCTTTTTGCCTCTCTCCATTATTGTCAAGGGTGAACTATAAATCATTCATTTATTTGATACCCTGAATGCTACAATAATGTACTTGCCTTTTTCTTTTACAAGGAAACAAATTCTAAGTATATTGGTCATATCAAAAGAGATGTGCTCTTTTAGAGTAATCTTTAACTGGCACCTTGTTTTGTGGTATGCACTTAATATCAGCATAGAACATCATGCCCAATAGATCACTTATTTGGCAACATCACATTACATGCAGGTCAATTTTAGGGAAATTATCTCCTGCTGCAAAAGTCTACATATTAAGAAGAGTCACTGGTGTGTGTGTTATGTGTTGCAAGTCACAGTTATACTAAAAAAATGACCAGAAGGCAAAAAATGAATGAGGCTGTAAACCATTCAGTGGACTTGAGTTAATTAATAAAGAACAGAAAAATTGCCATAATATCCCATCGTAAACCATACAGTAGCTTGTGAAAATGGTCAAAGAGAAAATCACTTACTGAATGTATAGTGTCCATAAATCTAGATTCTGCACTCTCTCTATCTTGATAATGTGGTGTCTACCTTCCATGTTGTCTAAAAATTTCCTCTCTGTTTTCTTGTATTCCTCAGAGATGGTATCTATTCGCACACGCACATATTCTTCACCGTCTGGAATGGGTGTCCAGTGAGACGGTGGACCACCTGATTCAGCTGTTGCTGAAGGCGTTGTTGGATGAGCTGGGATAGCTGCTCGACGCCTGACAAAAATATACACATAAAATAAACATATGATAACATACCTGTAATTCAGACTGGAAGTTGTCTGGACTCAGTTTGGCTAAAACAATGCCTTATCAGAGCATAAAGTAACCACCACTTAAGTAATGGCCAAATAGCTCATTAATTTGGTAAGAGCAGTCTGGACTGCTAAGCAGAAAGTTGTGGGATCACAGGGTTTTTCTTTTCAAATGGAGTTGCAGTGGACTTGAGCAAAGCAGGCAGAGATTAATGGGTGCGTTAGTTCCCAATAGAGTGCTAAAGGTGCAACCATCTAGGTCATCTATTTTGTTTTAAGACCGAAAATTATTGACAGCAACCTTGATTCTTTATTGTGCAATTGCCGGCAACTGAGCTGGAAAACCCTGTGTTCAAACCCCAGACTGGGCCACAAACCAGGGTCCTAAAATAACTGACAATATTCAGCTAGAAAAGTGATTAAGATCTGCTTGATCACTTCATTAGGATGATTGCATTGCAGGGAAGGGAACAGGGTTGGTGCAGTGGTGAGAGTGCTCGCCTTCCACCAATGTGGCCTGGGTTCGATTCCTGGACTCGGCGTCATAAGCAGGCTGAGTTTGTAGGTTCTCTACTCTGCTCTGAGAGGTTTTTTCTCCGAGTACTCCGGTTTTCCCCTCTCCCCAAAAACCAACATTTGATTTGACTTGATTTATTAAGAGTTGATTTGATTTAGTCTCTCCAATTAGTAGGTAAGAGCATCTGTGCTCGGCTAGATAGACTTGAGACTTAAATAAAGTGATGATGATGATGATGATGATGATGATTATCATCATCATCATCATTGGGCAGTACATTAAGGAGTCTGACTTTTCTTGGACTTTTCAGATAATAATAATAATAATAATAATAATAACGATTTATTAGTAGTACTTCCACAGGTGGCTCTTCGCCTACTAATTACAAATCTCAAATCAAATCAAATTAAATCAACTGTTGGTTTTGAGGAGAGGGGAAAACCGGAGTACCTGGAGTAAAACCTCTCGGAGCAGAGTAGAGAACCAACAAACTCAGCCCACATGACACCGAGTCCGGGAATCAAACCCGGGCCACATTGGTAGAAGGCGAGCGCTCTCACCACTACGCCAACCCTGCTCCCAGACCACAAAGGGATGTAAAAGAATCCACACACTGATACTACTCAGTGTTGTGGTCTGTCCCACTCTACTGCTCAGTGTTGTGGTCTGTCCCACTCTATGTCTATGTTAATCTCTTACCCAGATCTCCAACGATCAAGCAAAAATTTAAAGGAGATTGGTAAAGTTTGAATTTGGAGCATGCTCAGTAAGAGTTGCCTGATATATGCGACTCACTATTACTATGCATGCTCGTCCTTATTTTGTTTTATATGAGAGCAATGACAAAATGATAACTGGACTTCAAGATCACTTTTCAATCTGTTTTGTGGTCCAGCCAGAGGAGAAGAAAACTTCAAAATCAACCAAAGCAAAAAGAGGCAAAAATATGCAGGATATTGTTGTTAATGGCTGAGATTGCTTAATTATTCTCCCAACTGGTTACAGTAAATCACTAATTTATTGAGCGCTTCCTTCACTTTACGATCATCTCCATTGCAAAGGAGAAATCAAAGACAAGTCAATTTTTCACTGCTCAACCCTCTGATCAAAATAACCTTAACTCAGTGGGAGTATCATGTGCAAGGAAGAATGTTTCCGGGAGTGAGGCAGATGGTAGTTTCACACCAGCCAGAAAGGTTGCAGATAATTTTTATCCATCCATATCGAGCTAGCTGTAAGCAACAGGCAGTGTAGAGAGATATTTTTGTCCAATTATTACCAGAAAATCTTTGTGGCTGTGTTCTTATTTAGGCATACCAGTTTATCATAACAAGGTTCTGAAAGACACAAATCTCACAAAGTTTTTGGGTAATTCTATTTACCCTCAAGCTTTGCTGGCATTGAAAGAATAAAAACAAATTTTCCTCCCAACTGTCTTGTCTCACAACTGACATTTTATTACTATTGCACGCATTTTCCATAGTGTCATGTTGGGTATTTACCACGAAAATAAAAACACAAAAGGCCAGACTAAAAAGAGCCAATCAGAGCATAGATTAGATTGTGGTAGCCTTTTTTCCATTAGCCAACAAAAATGGTGTACTTTTGAACTTTACCAGATCTCCCTTTTGCTTGACTGTGGGAGATCTGAGTGTGAGATTATGTCTATAGTTAATTAACAGTAGTAGCAGCAGCAGTTGTTGTCAATGTCATCATAGTAGTAATATGTATTGGTAGTGGCAGTGGTAGTACCAGAGTATTAAACATAGGAAAAGAGCCTAATGCTGTCTCTAATCCCTTTAAAGTTGTTCTGAGTGACTCAGCCATAACAAACACTTACATGTATAACTTAATTTAATAAACTCTCTAGATTAATTATTATTACCTTTGGGCAAGGTCTTTCATATTCTCTTTAGTCACAAACTCAGCAGGCCTCCTTCTGACAGGCCTTCTGGTTTTATGCACATCATTCTGCTGATACATTTCTTTGAAGTACAGAGTGTAGTGGTGATGTGATGCACCGAAGGTGTGGCTATCCTTCTCTGAAAACAAATGATAAGTTAACCTGGAATTTTAAAATTGTTCTCATCATATAGAAATGGCCGAATTTATACTAGAGACAAATTATCCATCTAGATGGATTATCTGTTGGATGGATAATTCGTCTAAGTATAAATCCAAAGATGAATTTTGATGAATAATTAATTTTGTCCAGATATAAATCATTACACAGGCTACAAGACGAGTGTTTCAGTGATGAGACGAGTGGAAGCTTGGCAAGAGATCAAAAACAATATGGCGGCACTCATAGAGTTGTTGACGAACAAATCAACAAGAAGAGCATTGGACATGGCAGTACATCAGAGAAGGATATTCTCTGTCAAGAGCATGCTTGACCGAGAAAATAACTTAACCCATTGGCACCCGTGCCGGCCAAAATCGGCCGTAAAAAACTCCCATGCTTCAAAACTTTGCAACTTTCTCAATCGCACGAATATTGCCTTAACTGTTAGTTGTGAGCACGAAATGGAATGCCCTTTAAATTTGGATATCCAATAAATGCAAGAAACGTAGTGATTTTCACCAAATATGGCCTTTTGAGTTTGGACAAGACCGAAACTGACCGTTTTTAACGTCAAAGAGAAACAACAAAAATGCCCCTTTTTGCCTTCATGTTTTTTAAGGAAATCATCGCCGAAAAACCAAACCTCAACCATCATAACGAAATTCAGTCCTTTTTCTAGCTTAGAAATGACGTTTTTTTTTCATATTCTTCTCCTGAGCATAGATACAGCCTTTTGTTCGAGTGCATTCGGGCCTTTCCGCCATTTTCAACATCTAGACCACATTGCATGCTGGGAAATGACGAGAATTTTTGACAGCACCCGTTCCTTCTCCCAATTCTTTCACATAGCCACTCCGACCTACTGCCAAAAATTCCTGCTTTTGGTCATCTTCAGTACTCAGAAATTCCAAAATATGTGGCGGTAGGTCGAGAAATTCATCAATAGTCGAGTCCCAAAGGTACTAAGTGTTCGTCCGGCCAAATTCCCAGTTCGTCGAGTAACAAGCCAAATTCAACAACAAAGTACATCACCTTGCTCGATTCTTTGAGAAAGTGGACTCTTAGCTACCGTCACGCTTAATGATGCTCATCAGGCAGCTGCTAAAGATGAAAAATGGCTGTAAATTTAGCAGAAATCGCAAGCAAACCAAACTTGGGCCATTGTTGTCGCTTCACGGGTAAAAAATAGCTACGTCAAAATGACGTTTTCAGAAACCTTGAGCCTCCAGTGCCTTAGGACAGTACCACTTTTCCCTGGTAGTTCAAATAAAGAGTCACGAATTGCTATTCATCGTTTATAGGTGGAAAATCACTCCAAAACTGTAAAAACCTCCGGTAGTCAATGGGTTAATGAACTTTGTCTTCCCTTTTTTTTTGTGATTACTTTTGAGGAAGCAGTTACTTTACAGGATGCCATCAGTTGAAATAGCCATCCCAGGAAACCTTCTGCAAATGTAGAGACAAGTCCCTCTCATGTGGCAACTTTGTCAAAACAACCATCTGTGTTTCTGTCTAGATACAAATTTAGAGACAGATCATCTGTCTAAGATAAATAAGTTTTTATCTGTCTGTTAGCACGTCTTCAAGACAAGCTAACAGACTAATCTGAGCCTCCAACAAATTTTGTTCTATAATTCATCTTAGCCCTGAATTTATACTCAAATGGATAATTCATGTCTGATAGATAATTTGTCTCTTGTAAATCTTGCCAATACCAGATGTTTGACAGGGTCTGAGCCAGCTTTCTAGCCTCAGGAGACAATTTGTCCCTCCATGGCCCTTAAGCTTGAAAAGGGACAAATAGGCAATATTAGGGGACACAAAATATTTTATTAAATTGCCTTTGTTCTAACCAATATCATATATTTGCGCTTCCCAGAAAAAAGAAAACACATAGAACAGTACTTTGGCTGCTTTATGCATATACAAAGGAATGTAAATTTGCTTTTAGTTACATTTTGTAAATTTACACTAGCTGATTCCTCAACAGTATAACCAAACTCCTCAGGTGGCAACCTCTTCTTTTGCAAGCCAATATATGCTTTTCATTGCATTAATAATACCTTGACTTCAGCCTGTTTGCTGACAGCTCTGTCACGCTCATCAGTGAATATTCCCACAGTCAAACCTCTGTTATAGCATCCTGGTGCTCACATGAACTTGCATGGCCGCTTAAAGCCGATCATCATTTAAAAATTTGTGCTGCCTTTTTTGCTTCCAAAGGGTTTTTCTTTCTTGCCAGCCGGCAAAAGTGACAAAACATGGCATTATCTTTGTACCGTAACCGATTTGTGTTCATTCAACCATTTTGTCTGCATGTAAATTGTGAGTTTTCAAATTTGGAATCTGGGCATCATCTTCTTCACAGTAAAATTCGTTTTCAGGTTTTTCTTCTTCTGGGTTAAGGTTGTTGTTTTTATCTCTTTATCTCTGCACTCTGCATCGTTTTCACAAACAAGTTATATTTTTTATGGGAGAGAAATAGGATTCTATAATAGTTTTGGGAAAGCACTTTGGCAACTGCTGCATTCGACTAGTTCAAAATTAAAGACAATGTGCTGATTGGGACACTAGGGAATCATTAAAGGTTAAACATTTGATAAGGCGCCATTACTGACAAATTTTCGATCAATAGTGTTGGCAATAACTGAAAAATGTGAAATGCTAGAAAAAAAAATCACAACACATCCGAAAAGATCCATGAAATTTATAATTTTTAAAAAGACATCGTCCATTTTCTGACGTGTATGAATTGTTATAAACTTCTTCAGTTGAAAAATAACCGACTTCATCAATAGCAGGCTCAATAACAGAATACATGTAGCTTTGATCTTGGGGGACATTTATGGCCTGGCCAGCCACTTTTAAGGGACAAATATCCCCAGAGGGGGAGAATGTCGCAAGTTCGCACTCTGGCTCAAACCCTGGTTTGAGGGTTGGAATGCCACTAACAAATCATCAAAACAACCAAAATAACTAGGAGGGAGGGGAGAGTGATAGACAGATGTCCATTATTTTTTGTTCTCAGTTGTTCTAACGTACATGAAATGATTGTTTTACCTGCCATATAGTCCCTTTCAAGGCACTGGCTGCTAGTGGTGTTAACAGAATGTCCATCACCTGGAGTGTCATATGATTGCCACTTTTGGTTCTCGTCCTGCCAGTACCAATTCCATCTGGTGCTGAACACATGACCTTTTGCAGCAACCACTGAAGACACAGTGGATAGGCGACGAACCGTGGGGGACTTGTAATTTGAAGCTACTAGAAAAGATAATGATTTGTCTACATTAATTTTGACCTCACATGTCAAAATGATTAATAAAATTATCTTGTTTCTAAAATGTTAACTGATCAAGAACTCTGTATGGGGAGGGGTATAATTTTCTCCAACAAAGTATTAGTGGGGCCCTATTGGGACTTTAGCTCCTTACTTATAAATAAGGTCAAGATTTAATTCTGCTGTGAGAAGTTTTGTTTTTGGTACCCTAATGCATTGGAAAATTCCAGTGACATTGCCTCATCCCTCCTCAAGATTTGACCAAAGGATGTTTTTGGCCATGTTTAAAAACCCAAGGTCTCAAGTAGTGGTCTGTTCTGAGCATTTGCTGACTAATTGCCCAGATTTGCCATCTAGTTTCAGAGATAAAGTTTAGCAAGAATTAAGTCAATACATTAAAAACGAAGATGATGGATGCACAGAATTTGACTATCTGATTTACCATGTGGCATTTAAAGATCAGCTAACTGGTTCCCATATCTGAGGTGAATGCCTTACCTTTGCTACATGTAGATGGGGGTGGGGCTGGGTGTGGTTAGGTGTGGGGGAGGCTGAATATCTGTAAAATTTCCCGACTTTGTAGAACCACATTTTCGCTATTCTGCAAGATGTGACTCTCAAACTTGGCCAATTGACTAATTTTTCAAGGTGCTCTTTCTTGCAGTGTCATTATAGATTTTCGCTACCTAGTCAAAATCAAAAGTTGAAAAAAAAAAACACTGGAAAGCTAAAAGGTCTATTTCTTTGGAAGTTCTCCATAAGCATTTATCATTATTTACACAAATACAAGTGGTCAGGCTGCTTGGTAGTCTCCTTTGCAGCCGTTATTTGGGTCATCACACAATGCTCCTTCCCACTAACGGCTGCTCACTTGAGCTTTGCATTCCTTTCCCTAAAACTGACCAATAATGAGCAGGCTTCCATTTTCTAGAAGTCTGGTCCTAGTCCTCGTCCTGCTTTGTTTTTGGCGGCAAATATAATGAGAAATATGATTGGCTCAGCTGCCAAGAATTACATGCATTTTATTGGTTCTCTGTAACAGAGGGAAAGGAATGCAGAGCTCGAGTGAGCAGTCGTTAGTGGGGAGGAGCATTATGTGATGACCTTAATAACGGCTGCGAAGGAGACTAGCTGCTTGGTAGGGTACTGAGTGGGTGGACTGAGCAGCAAGGTAAAAAAAATTGGAGACATGAGTGAGGGCAGCTGAGTTCATGTGTGCTCCCCAATTACTCCAATAGCACCTGTTAACAAGCTACAGTGTACAGTGTAGTTTAACATACCAGCAACTGGTAAAAGTGCCACTGCAGTCATATCTTTGAAGCGTACTTTACAAGGAATACCCCTGATTGCCAAGTTACAGCTATCACTTTTAACATCACAGAAGGCATGCTCCAGCATTGTATTCAGATCACTTGCAAAGCTCTCCCACTTGTCGGTACCATCAACAGAAAACTCCCACAAATAAGGTAGCTCCGTGTGGCGATTGACACAGCTGGTACCATAGTTGCATTTACCACGCAAATGAAACCCACAAATTTCTGTGTCCTTCTCTTTACAATCTTGAAATTTGGTGTGGAAGACACCAGGATTTGCTAGCTTAGGCATTGTGACATCAGGCTTATCAACTTCGGAGCCTCCACTTATGGTTCGCTTCCTTTCTCTTTGTTTTAGGCGCTGAAGAACTTTAAGCCCACTGATATCACCCAGGCTGTACTCCACTAACACTCTTCTGTTATGTTGGTCAGAAAAATCGTGCTCCCTTTTACAATCCTTGCCAAATTTACAATCACCGTCAATGAAGTGCTCACAGACATGCAGGCAGGGGCAATTGTCTCCTTTCTTGCAGGTTCCTTTGTTGTAGAATTTGCAGATGTCTGGCACTGAGCGACTAGCAGCAGCTCGCTGAAGTTCACTTTCGTTCACGATCAGTTTCAGAATTCTTTGGAGACTTTGAAATAAGGAAGGTGTGCTCAGTAAGAACCCGAGGCGGAAGTAATCAAGAACATGAACCGTGTGTTCATCACGAAAATTGTGCGATCTTTTACACTTTACGCCGAATTTGCAATTTTCTTTGATAAAAAAAGGACACAAATGCAGAAGCATGCATCCTCTTTTAACACAGCCACCTTTCTCTCCTGCTTGAGGACAAAACTTCAAAGGTACATCCAATTTGACCACGACTTTCGATTTCGATCTGTCATGAGTAAATAGCAGGGGAAACCGTTTCACGAATTCGGATGCCCCTAAATCGGACACATATCGACGATTGTGTGTAGAAAGTCCTAAAATTGCGCGGCCGAGTTCTAACTCTCCGCCATCTAGGAGAACTTCAATTAACTCTACCAATGCTTGCTGCCAATTTGCATCCGCCATGCCACTTTCACTGTGTCAGTCTTCTTCCGGGATTGCGAGCCTTTATTGATATAGTCAGCGGCTCCACCTGTCCATCATATTCTCGGTTGTATAATTGTCATCTAAAAGTGCTTGTACCCTTCATGTGAACAGACCATTTTACGGCAAGTAATTCACGTTAACACACATATAGTCACCCAGAAAGGCATGCACCGAGCCAGTCTCCCGCACCATATAGCAATAATCAATTGTCCCTAGCAGTGATTGACTGTCCCTATCAATGATCAATCGTCCCTAGCAACGATCGACTGTCCTTAGCAATGATCAATTGTCCCTAGCAACAATGATCAATTGTCCCTTGCAATGATCAGTTGTCCCTAACAATGATCTACTGTCCCTAGCAATGATCAGCTGTCCATAGCACTGATCATCTGTCCCTAGCAATGATCATCTGTCCCTAGCAACGATCGTCTGCCCCTAGCAATGATCAATTGTCCCTAGCAATGATCATCTGTCCTTATCAGTGATCATCTGTCCCTATCAGTGATCATCTGTCCCTATTAATGATCAACTGTCCCTAGCAATGATCAGCTGTCCCTAGCAATGATCAACTGTCCCTAGCAATGATCGACTATCCCTATCAATGATCATCTGTCCCTAGCAATGACCATCTGTCCCTATCAATGATCAATTGTCCCTATCAATGATCGACTGTCCCTATCAATGATCATCTGTCCCTAGCAATGATCATTTGTCCCTAGCAATGATCAGTTGTCCCTATCAGTTATCATCTGTTCCCATCAATGATCATCTGTCCATAGCAATGATCATCTGTCCCTAGCAATGATCAGCAGTCCCTAGCAATGATCATCTGTCCCTAGCAATGATCGTCTGTCCTTAGCAATAATCATCTGTCCCTAACTATGATCAACTGTCCCTAGCAGTGATCATCTGTCCCTAGCACTGATCATCTGTCCCTAGCAATGATCAGCTGTCCCTTGCACTGATCAACTGTCCCTAGCACCGATCATCTGTCCCTAGTGCTAATCAGCTATCCCTAGCACCGATCAAATGTCCCTAGCACCGATCATCTAGCACTGATCATCTAGCACTGATCGATTGTCTCTAGTTTAGCACTGATCATCTGTCACTAGCACCGATCATCTGTCTCTAGCATTGTTCGACTGTCCCTAGCCTTCTGAAAATTCCCACCGAAAAATATTCAACCAATAGTTCTTATTTCTACAGTTTTATTTTCTACCTTTTGTGCAATACTGACCAACAAATATTTCAATGTCCACAAATGTTTTGATGCCAAAGAACTCCAGAAAACATGTTTTATGCAGAATTTAATTTATTTAATTTTAAGTGAATTTCTTCAAACTCTCTGCACATGAAAAATACAAGCAGTTGAATGGAAAATATATTTTAACAAATGAGAAGAGCTGTCAAACAGTATACGTGGACAATAACAATCGGACCATAATAATGAATTTTGATTCTGTCCTTCTGATGCCTCAACTATTTTTAGAACAAGTTCCAATTTATACAAATTTATTGTGAAATGTAATTTGATTGCACTTTTTACACACTATCTCATTTTTCATGTTCATAAATAGTAAAAGAAAGCTCTTTCTAATGAAAGTTGCATTTTTGTGGAAGAAACTCTTTTTCACTTGAATGGAAAAATCATCTTACTACGTTATTTAATTCTTAAATTATCTTTTAAGGACGCTCGGGCCAAAATGTTTTCACGGTCAGATTTTTTTTTACTTTTACTGCAGTTAGTAAAGACTACAGTATGTATGGAAGCTTCGATATCTGTTTCGAATTGGCTTACCTTGGTTCAAGTAAAAAAAAAAGAAGAAAGAAAAAGAAAATGAACTAGTCCAGCCAGTGTTAAAAATGGGGGGCTAGTGAGGCCTGCGCGACTCCCACTCGCGTGTTTTTAGCCTTGAAGCTATACTTTTGCTCCAACGAGTATGTCTTTCAGGTAACGCCCTCTCTTGTAGGATATTAGTGGCGGTTCCTTAAATATTTCTCTGAGCGTCGGTTGTTTCTCAATAAAATTGCCTTTTGCTCATGAGGACTTATTTCTTTTAAGTTTGGCACTGATGGGTGATATTGTGTTACGAACGGTAAGATTCGTTTGTTTTCTTTCTCTTTTTGTCGGAGGACTTGTTGCCTGTTTTGAAACTTTACTTATGAGAGGTTTCTTTGGATAAAGGCTTTAAGGTAATCTCTATCTACAAGGTGTGTTTTGAAATGTTCTACTTTCTCTTCAAATATTGTTTTAGAAGAGTTTGTTTTCAGAAGTCTTAAAGCCTCTCCTTTCACAAATCCCCTCCTAACACCGAGTGGGTGACAGGATGGGAAATTTGTATATTGAAATGTCTCAGTAGGCTTGAAATGGTTTCGCACATCAAGAACTGATGTTGTTTCGAATCTTGCGCCTTTGTATATGATGGTGCCAAAGAAATTTATTTCAGTTTCTGAAACTTCAGCCGTGAATTTAATTGTAGGGTGGTGTTTCTTTGCTTGCTCAATGAACTGTGTTATATCTCCTCTGTTTGTGTTCCAGAGGGAGAAAATGTCGTCTATGTAGCGTTTCCAAACGAGCGGTTTAATCACGCTTTGGCTTATAATTTCTGAAACTCTCGCATGTGAACAACAACAACAAAGGTGTGGCTGACTAGGGCCCTTTACTCTTAACGATCGGTACGGCTTGTGCTACTAAGGAAGTTTGATGCGGACATAAACATGAGCTTGTTGGCTCTTTTTGCCACGACGACTTTTTTCTCCATGTCGGCCAGCCGCCCAACGAAATGGTTTCGGATCAAATTCAGGTCGTAGTTGCCGGAATTGAACCCGAACGTCGGAACCTGGTTGCACCAATCCTCGATGAACCCGCGCTGCTTTTTGGGGAGGCGGCCCAAGTCGCGCGGAAGAAACTCCGCGCGCACTCTCGCTCGGATGTTTCTCCCCCGCCGTTCCAACTCATCCATGAAACGGCCAATCAGCACGGTTTGGTATTTGTCGCAAATGTGGGCCGGCTCCGGCTCCAGCGTGTCCCCGATGGAAACGGAAATCGGAACATGCTCGTTTTCGATTGTGAGGGTCGGCGTGGGCTCCTTCCGCCTTGCAATCTCCGAACGCTTCTAAATCGTAAATGATTGCGTGGGGGTAGCTTTTCGTGAAAGGCGGGGAAGGAGGCTGCTTTGCAGGGGGCCAACTTCGCGTCCCCACATCTCCATGACTTCGTATCCGGCCGCGCGAAGTTGCGCGGTGCGCTTTTTGGAAGCTTCCCACCGGCGCGAAATGTGATCCCGCTGTCGTCGAGCGGCTCGTCTCGGCGCGCGGGGAAACATCGGCGACAGCCGTGAAACCAACAACCGTGAAATTGGAACACGGTCTCGGAGAGGGGCTCGAACCCATCCACGGGTGCCCCCACAATCCACCGCTCGCCCCCATGCCCGCACAGCGCATGGTGAATGTAGGTTTTGCGTTTCCGCGCCTCCAGCTCGAGCCCACGTGTCGCGGTGCGCGAGAAACGACACTTGGGGAAAAACGCCCGCTCGAAACCGGTTTGGGGCTTCTCAAGCTGTTCGGCCGGACACTGAATCCTGGTTTCTCCGTTTGTGCACCTCGCGTTTGGGTGCCGGTGGAGAACCGAATTTTTCGTGAATCTCGCGTTGCATACCACGCAAACATACACACGCGCGAGTTTCGTAATATCGCGGATAAGAAACGCATGCCCTTCGAAAACCCCGATTGACAAAATGTTTTCAGCTGGGGGGTCGGATTCCGCCGTAGAAACCAATCCACATTTCCTTCTGCATCCCGTTTTGGCTCGTAAACGCGGATGCCCAACCATTGTGAGGCGGGCAAAGCTTTTCGATCTGATCCAACTCGTCCAGCGATGTTCCGGGACAATCGTTTGGGGGGGGGGGGGAGCTAGGAATAACTCTGTGCCAACTCGCGGGCTTTGCTGGTGCTTCTATCCGGCCAAACAGCGCCAGAAACAAAGATTGTCTCGGAAATGGTCGAGACTGACCATCGCACGGCTGTGGGTCAAATTTTTCAGCCAATCGGGAAGTGGGCCTGTCCCCAACAGCGGCTGTCGATCGAACATCCCCTTGACATTCACTCGGTAAAAACTGTCGAACACCCATTTCGAGTCCGGGCTGACGATTCGACCTCCTGTGATCCGCTCCTTCTCCCGGTCTGCCAACCACCGCTCGGTCTCCTGCATTGTTTGAAACCAGGGGGAGCCGGCGTTAACGTGAAATACGATGTACGCATCATCCTCGATATTTCGCAACTTGTAAAGATTCGTGTACTTCAGATAAAACGAGGTGTTCGCATTTGCGCGCATTTTTTTCATCAGCGCGGGCGTTTGGTCCTTTTCCAACCCATTCAAAACATGCCAAAGAATGAAACGTCTTCCTTGCCTCCCCACCTCAACCCCCTCGAATTCTGAGGGTTGTCCAATACTCCGACATAATGAGATTCATGATACCTTGTGATAGACATCACAAAGTGTCCCCAAACCATATTTCTTAACAAAATAGGAACAGTTTTGTGACACATGAAGAACGGGACACTTTGTGATGTCTCTTGTGACGTACTATGAATCTCATTATGTCAGAGTATTGGACATGTATGAAAGTTGCTCTAAAGTTGCTCAAAAATTTAAGAGTTGCCACTCAAATTTAGAAAAGTTGCTTACTTTTGAAAGTCATTTTTTTCTAGATTTCTACTCAAAACATGACGTTGTATGTGTAATTTAACATCATTTGTTGAGATCAATGTAATCTTTTAGCGCAACGTAACTAATAATAGAAAGTATTTTCTAATGACGTTTCTAATGAGTAAAGATCACAATGTGTGCAATAGACATCATAGTGCTGACTACTAAGAGTTGCCCCAGCAGCTATGGTAACCTCACTAGGGTCAATATCTGTATTATTTTCATTTTACTCGTCAGACATTTCAGCTTCTAATTGTGATGCCTCGCACTGCAGCAAATACCAAGATTGCGGGCGGGAAGCTCTATTGTTGGAGCGAATAACCGCTGGATGTAAGCGCCCGTTAGATAGACAGCTGCTGTCCAGTTCGTGGGCGCACGTGATATTTTATAAATTATTTTTAAGAACGTACGACATCCTTAGTTTTGAGAAGTTTTAATAAAAACCTTTTAATAAAGACCTTTATGATCGTTTGGTCAGTTTTTAACTATTTGTTGACTCAAAAGTTTCCAAGGAAGGCAAAAGTTGCTTTAGGTTGCTCGCAGTACAAAAAGTTGCTGAAAACGCTAGAAGTTGCTCAAAAGTTGCCGAGCACAATCTATTTATGCCTAGTCATTAGTGGGGTTATGAGTGTCAGCACTGAGGATATTAATATTGGTCAATATTAAAATCCCCAAGAAGGAAGCATAATTTATTCTCAAAACTGATTTGAAGGTTTCAATTGTAGTGTCAGGAGGTTTATATAGACAACCTAATATAATGTTCTTTTCATTGTTGGGCTGAATAATTTCAATGAAAACATATTCAAGAGCACCCAGATTTTGCACCTTAAGATCACACCTTTTCTTGAAATCAAAATTATCACGAAGGAATAAAAATTAAAATTTAATGAACTTGTTTGAGCTTACGGCACAACTCTGCGGCTCATTTTTCGTCTCTATGTTTTCGTGAATGCCAGTCAAAAAGCCCCAAATTATATTACATTACTTGCCAAAAATTTCGGACCATTGGCTATTTACGTGTTTTATGGGGAGAGAAGATTGGATACGAAGATTGGATACAGCTGGAGATTGGATACGAGAAGATTGGACGATACCCCGCTTAACCCCGCGCGCCTCAATCCATCCTCGTATCCAATCTTCTCTCCCATAAAACACGTAAATAGCGACTGGGTACGAGTCTGCCTTTAAGGCTGGTTTTCACTAGCGACGGAGTCGGAGTCGGAGTCGGAGTCGTAGTCGGAGGGCTAGTCGGAGTCGTAAGAGCGCTTATGACCCAGTGAAAATCAAAAATCGGAGTCATAAGCGGAGTCATAAGCTCGATGGAATCGGAGTCGGAAGAATCAGAACATTTTCATTTTCTTCCGATTCCGCTTATGACTCCGTCGCTTATGATTCAGTGAAAACTAGATTGTCGGAGTCGGAAGCAGAAGCGGAAGAACCAAACAATCGCAATGCTTGTTCTCACGCTCTCGGATTACAGTTTGATACTAAAAATAGTGCTTCCGACTCCGACAATCTGGTTTTCCCTAGATCAGAAGCGACGGAGTCATAACAGAATCAGTATTTTGCTTCCGACTCCGTCGCTTTGATTTTCACTAGATCATAACGTCCCACGCTTCTGATTACGACTCCGACTCCGTCGCTAGTGAAAACCAGCCTTAAACGCCTGAAATTTTAAGCGTCAAAATTTTTACAGTGCCAAACTTTTAAGTACTTTCTTGATCTTTCTTGGGCGACGCCATATCACATGTATTCAAGGCCAATATACATGATGTAGCTAGAACTCGCATTAGACTTTGTTCGTTCTCAGGCTGTTTCTTTTATGAAAAACAATCTAGATAAATTCCGTATTGCGATAGTATTTTTCAACGAAGCCCAGTTTTATGATAATTGCATTGCCAGTGCCACTGGTGCTACTCCTCTTCTGCTTCATCATCAATCAAACACAATCAAAGATCCTCTTCATTGACACTAGCATGTCAGTGGTTATTCCTAATCTGTAGCTGTCGCTGACCGAGGTGGTTTTTCAATAAGCTTTTTGAGACGACTATGTTTCAGCACTGAAGTGTCCGACCGAATTTTTGTCTGAAGAGAGACAAAATTTACAGGGACCGCGCAGGGGGAGGGCCCGGGGGGCAAGGCCCCCTACTTTTTGCGAAAAAAATAATAAATTAAGTAAAAGAGTAGTGGGAGGAGTAGTCGACAAATACCACCTCGTTGCAACATAAGGAATAAAGAAGCCCCGCGCCGCGCCGCGTCTTTATTCGTTATGTTGTCTCCTCGGTTGTATTTGTCGACTAATCCCCCCACTACTCGCGCTGGTAGCCAACCGGCAGATACCCCATTTAGAGGAAGGGTATCAAAGAGTTATCCCACCGCTTGCGGTACCGCGTCGCGCACAAAGAGCGCCGTATTGAACAAGTGCTGCACCAAGGTACCAAAAGCGGCCCCCAAGACAATGAATCTGTTGGAAGGCATCAACCAGCTACTCTTCCCCGAGTGGATGGAAAGAATTCTCAGTTTTGTCATTCAAGCAAAATTTAATGACAACAAAAACGCAGGGGTGGGACAAAGTTCACGCTGAGCTCTTTTCGTTTTTCGCTGAGGCGCCTTTTTGCAAAATTGAATATCTTCCCACAAAAGTGACCAAATGTGGAAAGTGTGACCTGTGCAGGCGGAACGGTCGTTGTTGGGTATGCTGGCAAAAAAATTACGACCACATTTTGTGCAGGGTTGAAGACATTAAGTTTTTGAAGAAAGGTGGGTTGTTGATAACACGCAATTGGTTGGATGCTCGTGTGTTGTATGTTGTGTTGGATGCTTGTGTGTTTTCTGAAAGAAAAGCTTTCCCCAAACAGGGAAATAATTGAGGAAGTTCGCTGGGTGTTGAATGAGCTCAAACACCTTGACCAAGCTTCTGCTTGCCACACAGCAAACCTTTGTGTGCTTTGTGTATGAAAGGTTAAATCCCAACAGGGAAATCATCGAGGAAGTGCGGCGGGTGATAAAGGAACTCAACGCCGAACAACACCCAGACCAAGCTTCTGTTTGGTATTGATCACATTTGGAGCCAAAGTTTGCTCCCACTGTTTCTGTTTCCACGGAATCGCATCCAGCGATTCGACTATTTTGCGGTCGACAACATATTTGCACTTTTTTTCATCTTCTCCATACTTTTTTGCACGAAATGGCAGCTACTGTAATCAACATCATGTTGCATAACAACCGCATGAGTGGGACCACATGGTGGTTGATAATTGTTTTCGATTTCTCCAGTTTCGTGGTTGAATTCAAGCTGTTTGTTCAACGGGTTGTACGGCCCGGTGTAGTTGTGTCCAGCCAAAGTCCAACCTTTTTTTGGCGCCGGCAATTTCCCAATCATTGCGTGGATGCCAACCCCCGAACCGTAATAGTTTCGCAGAGTTTTTTCCAGAACATCCGCGTAACCTTTGTGGTTCGGGACGGCTTTCGCAAAAGCTTGCAGCAGCTTCAGGCTGAAGTTGGGCGCATAAAAACCGCCAGGAACAAAGAGCCCCGCGCCCGTGAAGCCTTTCCCGTACCCCTTCCATTTAATCCACGAGCCGTAGCTTCGTGTGCCGCCCTGGCGTTTGCAATCTTGGTACTGCCGTTTGTATTCGGCAACCATTGCCCGCCCTTCTTTTCCCGAAATCTCGGGGCCTTTGTAAAGTTTCGGGTCGGAAATGATGTTCCACAGTTTTCCAAAGTCGACAAAAGGGAAAGGGATGGAAATCCCCCCTCCCCGCTTTGAGGCGGAGTTTTCATCAAGGTCCGGCCTGTCGGTCTTGTACCGGCGGTTCGGTCTCACTTTTGTGGAAAGTTGGTCAAGCAGCTCATGATCGACTTTTTCAACCAAAGGCTCAGTCTTTTTCATCCCGTAATTCATTTTTTGAAGCTTGGGGTCTCTCATCGCTTCGGAAGCGTAATACCTTCCAGCTTCCAGGCCCTTTTTCGCAAGAAACGGAACCCCATGTTCCAGAGAAAGATCCAATGCAGTTCCAGCAATGTCAGTGCCAATTCCAGCGCCCTCTGCAAGAGAGGGCTCCGCTAGTTTCCCTGTTTCGGCAAGAACCGTGTTTTGGTAATGCCACAGACCGCGCATTTCACCTTGAGCAGCTTTCGGTGTTTTTTTGTTGTTGTGGCAACACGTTTAGTCCCAGGCACATTCGGGGTTTTGCGCCTGTCTCTCACACAGTAAACCTCCGGAATCGAGGCCATCATATAGTCAGGAAGTAATTTTTCACCACCTTTTCATTCGCGCGCACGTCGTCAGAAAACCTGCGTAGAATGTTGGCAGAACTCGTCCCTTTGTTGCGTTCGTTGAGAAACAGCAAACAATAATAGCCGCACCGCACACTGTTTATCGCCTGAATTTGGTCGTCGTTGCGCAGAAAGGATTTCTTCCCCAGTTTCCACATTTCCTTCTGCCACTTAAACGGGGTGGCAATCCGAAAGAGTCGAAATATTCCATGTCTTTCCCGCGCTAGCAGCAAACCCAATGTGTGCCCACGCTGCCGAAATCGTCCATGTTGATGATGCAGGAAGAATGGTGCAGAGGTTTGGTTTCATTGCGCAAGAAGATTCATTTGATTGGGATGTTGAGATAATCACACCAATTTTGCAGATCAATGTTGGAAAGCGGCACGTTCTTGAATTTTCCCACCCCGAGGCAGGGTTTCATTCCAGCGGCCGAAGACAGGTGGAGGGCGATACCAGGGAGGGTTGATGTGCATTCCACTTCCTCGCGGAGGAGGAGGAGGAGGGGGCAGCCGCGGAGCGGGCAGAGAGCGGCGCGAGCGCATGTGCATCCCTTTGCCGAGCACCTTTTTCACAAGTTCAATGGCAAGGGGAACCCCGATGGAAGCCAGCATACCGAGAAACCCACCATACTGTGCTGCACCACCGCCGCGAATCATTCCTCGGCCAACAAGAAACTTTTCCACAGCCTTTTTCTGGCCCGGGGACAACATTTGAGCGAGTTTGAAGAGCTGCACTTCCTGCGGGGCGAAACCCTTTCCAAAGATTTTCTTCAACGCTTTCTCCGCGCCAAAACTGAGCCCCGCAGTTGCCAAAGCTTTGACCGCCGGTTTCAGCAAAGGCCGAGCCAGACTGAGCGCCGTGGAAAAAAGGCTGCCACCACGTTGGGCAGTTGCTTCGATTTGGGTTTTGCTCATTTTGACATCGGCGCTGTGCCCCACGCTGGCCGCTTTTTGTAGTTTGTTGATTTGGGTGGTGGTCAAGAGAAGTTCGTCACCGCGCCCAATTTGTGCAGCTTTCACTCGCAAAGTCACGGCCGTTTTGTTGGCAAAGGCCCTACGAAGAGTTTTCTTTTGCCCATCAGTCAGCGCGAGCTGGAACGGATGATACGTCGTCGCCATCTTATACTGAAGAAAAGAATTTTCCTTGGATTCAACCCACAATCAACTCATTTCCAATCTGTTTTATGACGATTTCTTTCTCGTTGAGGACAGCCGCAAAGATCATGTAATCCTGAGCATTGGCGGTTCATTCAACCGATAATGCAGAATCAGCTTGTTTTCATCACCCGTCATACTTTCTTTGATCGCTCTGAGATCGAAGTAAATGATGGGATAAAGAGACGCGTAGTTGTCCACACTCACCTGTGTGCCCGAGTTGGGGTCGTTTTTCCTGTATCTGAACTCGATGAGATCGCAGCGGATGCGTGTTTGGTCGTCCCCTTCGTAGTCCAGTTGGGGGCAAAAGTCCCTTCGTACTGCAGGCGGCAAGTGCTCAGTTTTGCAGAGTCGTCCCCATCCAGGTCAAAGGTGTCAAAGCTGTAGGGGTTGAAGGTCAAAGCGTTTTGTTTGAGTGTTTGTTGGAAGAAAACGAAGACGTGTTTGGCGTTTTTCACGCCAGGATCCATTTGCCATTGCCCACCGCCATCTCTTCGGGCTGGGCTGGGAATCAGCGCCTCTTTCAAGTAACGCCATTGAGTCGGTTTCATGAAAGTTTCGTTGACCATTTTTCGCCCTTCGGGGTCATTGTCAGCCTCGGGACCCACAATTCGAGCTTTTTGACGACAATTCGCTGCCCGGTGGCGTCGTTTTGAAAGATCATTTCATTGTCGTCTTGCAGCGTAATTTCGAATTTAAGTTGCAATGGGGGCAGAAGCCTGTCCGACAACTCTTTGAAAAATGAATAATTTTTGAGAGGGATCACAGTTTTGACTGTCCCAGCGCTCCGGGAAAGTTTGTGCCGTGCAGCGATTCCGAGATTCGTGGCCGGGGTGGCAGGGTTTGTCACGGTTGTGTTGTCGGTGTCGAGATACCAGAACTCATCTTTCGCCACACTCCTTGAATAATCGTCGGAATAATCCAACAAGGTTTTGATGAATACCACTTTGTGGACGTCACTTGCCATGTAAACTGTTTTCCCCACAGATTTCAGGGTCAAGTTTTTGATCAGAGAAAAAGACCCATTGACCGGCACGGTTTGTGCGTTGTCCGCGACGTTGGCTACGTCCGCAAGACCTTCGAACCTGTACTCAACACGCAAATAGGCGTTGTACCAGTCATAAATGACATCCCGGTCTGTCACAGAAAACTTCAGTCCGGTCTGTTCTTGATGCTGCCCATTGATTGGAAACATAAGCGGGGTGTCGAGAGCTATCCTCTCATAATCGACCTGCTCGAGAAAGCGGGGCACCCTGAACATCCTTGTATATTCACAAAAAAATTTCAAAGTTGGTTGGCCAAGAGGCAGGTCAGTTTCAACATGGCGTCTTCTCCCACCTTGCTTGGCTGCATCTTCCGTTTCCGTAACAGTTGTCGGATTTGGAGGCGGTGATTTTGCAGATCGTTTGTGAGCAGGTGTTTTTTTTGTGAATTTTCGCCCAATCTCCATGAGGGTTTCGCGAACCACGCCCGAGCCTTTGTGCTTGTAGCGATACTGGCCGGTGTGCGGGTCGAAAAATTTCATCCACTCACTCGGGTGGTTCATTTGCGTATATTGTTCAAAGAATTTTTCACCCTGGAACTTCGTGGATTGCAAGATCCAAAGCCACATCAGACCCATTGAGGTCCAGAACGTTGTTACGCCCGTCTGAGACCCGTATTCCCACAGAATCAATTCGCCGTCGACCGGATGAAATCTGAGGCACATGGGCTCTTTTTTGAAAACGAAACTGACCAGAAGCCCCAAGTGGAAAGGTTGAACAAAACATCGCTTGGCACGTCATTCGCCTGCCGTGTGACCAAATCGCAGTGAATGAAAACCCAGTCGACGCCCCTTATGATGTTTGGGATCCTGTCACCAACGAAACTCATCGCGTCTTTCAAAACCTTTTTGTCGAACCCGAGCAGATCTGCGAACTCGCCGACAGATAACTCAAGCTCGTAGTTTCTGGCTATCCCGATCTCCACCCGGTAAATCGTCAAATCAAAGTACAGATTAAAAATGTGCTCTTTCTCGGCTGCAGTTGGGTCGACAAAACCTGTGTGTCCCTGCAAGAACGTGGTGAGGTTGGTGTAGCCGTACATTCCGTCCGGGAAAGTCAAAGTTTTCCAAGCTTCACCCTTTTTTCTTCATTTCGGCTGGTGGTTGTTGTATTTTGCCGCCACGTTGTGCCATGAGTAATTCATCGTGATCAGCTCGTCAAGGGCGGCTTCATAGTTTCGACTTGAGTCGAGTTCAATGGGGGGTTGAAAAAGAGTCGAAAATCGTGGGACGGTTGGTTGGCGCGGCCCGGTTGCAGCTTCGCGAGCCTGGAGTCGAGCAACAGGTGGTAATTCATCCTATGTAATCCCGGAGGATTTTCTGTTTCTGCGCCTTCGTGAAAAGCCCGTGGTCAACGAGCGTGGAAAGCAGCTGAACGATGTCTTTTCGGAGTTTCACCGAAGTGTTGCCAGCCCGGATCATTCCGAGCCTCACGTACAACTCGTCGATCATTTCGTCAAAGTTGGGATTTCTCTGCCTCGGGGTGGGATTTCCCAGGCCGCTGCCCTCCATCCATTCCAAGTCTCTCTCATCGTCATCATCATCGTTACCAGCAACAGCAGCTCTGCGAGCTGTGATTCGCTCCAAAGCCTTTTCCAAAGACGACGTCTCGGGGCTGGGCCTTACTTGTTTCGGTGGAGGGCTTTTCGTCAGCTTCTTTTTCCCTTCTCGGAGCTGGCTCGCAAACGGGGGCCGGCCTCCACTTCTTCGGGCGAGAATTTCCGCTTTGCGCTGTTCAAGGGCCTTCAAAGACCAACCGGCATATTTTCCAGGCCTCACCACTTGTTGGCCCTTTTTCCCCATTTGTGTGATCATGCTGCCAAGCGAGCGCAAATCGTTCGATTCGTTGGTGTTCTCGAGAAACTTTGTTGTCGTTTGCTTTTCCCATGTCTGGCGCGGTGGAGGAGGTGGGGGTGGAAAATCCCGCCCCGAGGCGGGAAAATCTTCAGCCTCGTCTGCCTCCTCATCGTCGGCCTCTTCCGAATGGGGCGGTGGCAACTCTTCACCATCATCTTCCGGGGGTGGTGAAGGAGGGGGTGTTTCGGTCTCCGGTCTGAAACCCTCCTCCCAGGCGAACGGGTTGATTCTGTCCAACTCGTCCTTTTCGTAGTTTGGTCATTGTTCTTCAGGTTTTGGTTTCGGTTCCAACGTCTTGTCCAACCGCTTGGTAATCGGTGTGAACAGCTCCTCCGCCGTCGTTCGGTCCAATTCTTTGGCGAGCTTGTTCTTTCTGAATTGTTGCCGGATTTCTTGGTCTTGGTATTCAAGATCGGCCTCTTCCGCTGCCCGTTCGCGCCACTTTTTCAAGGACATGGCAGGAGTTTTCCACGGGGGAGTATATGGAGAATGAAAATTATGACCCAGGCGTTTCCGCGTCGGAATGGGAACAGGGGCACCCGTCCATGCCCGAAGTTTTGCTTTTCTCGAAAAACCTCCACCAAAACAAGTACCAGGCGCTCCTGCAAGACTTCGCCGAAAACTTCGACCTCCATATTGGTTACCAAGTCATGGATGCGTTTGGGGACGAAATCGTTCAGCTCGAGCAGTTGCCCGCTGACAACCAAAAAATCGTCGTGTTTGACGACCTGGTTTGCGAAAAAAACCAAAACGACATCATCAACTACTTCATCAACGGCCGGCACCGGAACTGCAGCGTCATCTATCCGTCCCAAACCTTTTACAAGGTCCCCAAAAACATCCAGGACAACTGCAGCCATCTCTGCCTTTTCCGTTTCCTCCCGAGAGAGAACAAACGCATCGCCGACGAGCTGGCGGTGGATCCCGTCCTGCTTGACCGCGCCACCAACAAACAGTTCTCGACAAACCCAAGAAGTCGATCAAAAAAAATTTCGATGAAGAGATATAAATAAGCGGGTGATGGGGTGGCTGAACGAACTGCCGAGCATGTTTTTCAGAAGAGTCGGGGATGCCCCTCCCGGCCCGCCTGGCCCTCCTGGCCCGCGAAGCCAGCACGAGGCGAAAGGCGATCCCGGTCCTGCAGGACCGACAGGCGCGCAGGGCCCCACGGGACCGCATGGTCCTCAAGGCCCTGCAGGCCCACAAGACCCTTATGGTGCAGAAGGCCCCCCGGGGCCAACAGGCGCCCGAGGTTCGGCAGGCAAACAGGCACAGGCAAAGGAGACGAAGGAGACAAAGGGGACAAAGGTGAGAAAGGGAACAAAGGTGATGCTGGACCCCGCGGGGCTTGCAAGGCATTCAAGGGCCGCAAGGCGCGCAAGGTCCCGCCGGAGCACACAGTGATTACGTAAAAAAAGATGGCAGCACCGCAATGACAGGCAATCTTGACATGGGGGAAAACCTGATTCAAAACGTGCGCTACGCGAAAGACATTTTGGACGTGGTGAACAAAAGCCTCTCGATTCAGAAATCGCGCTATGTTTGAAAATGGATGGCGCCAACCCTTCGTGGGCTGATCAGGACATTGGGGGCGGGGGAGGGGGGGGGCACCGACTTCGTAACTTGAAAGACGTTGATTCTGGCTCGCGTGAAGGTGACGCTGTCAACAAAAAATACGTGGACGACAATTTACGCACCAAAGTTGACGCAATCGCGCAAGCGGACTTGAACATGAACAACAACGCAATTACCAATCTCGCTCCACCTTCCACCACGAACGACGCGGTGAACAAACGATAAGTCGATGAGTATTTTGTCCGAAGAGACGGGACAAGCGCAATGTATGGGGACCTGGCCATGGGCAACCGCAAAATAAAAATGTCGGGCTCCAGCAGCTGACAAAGACGCTGCAAACAAGGTTTATGTGGACCAAGCGCCTTTTCTTCCACTTGCTGGCGGGCAAATGGCGGGCGCGATTGACATGCACAACAACGAACTCGTGAACTTGAAAGACCCCGCGAATCCCGGCGATGGTGTCAACAAAAAAATACGCTGATGCGGGTCATTTGACTTTTTCTGGGCACCAACCGAACCCTTTCGAATATCTGATGGATGACATCCTCGAGTCTTCAAGCGAGAACCATATCACGGTTCTTCGCATCGACAACTATTCTCCCTCACACCATCCGATCAACAAAAGGGCGTACGTTTTCACGTTGATCAAAGACAACGATGGCAGCAACCAATACCGCTCGCGCATCGGGTTCAATCTTTTCCAACTGCCTGTTGGTTACTACACCTTTGTTGTTGAATACTTCCCTCCAGAGATGCAAAACGTCAGTGTAACCGCAAGCGCAACCACTTTGTCGATCAGAGGGCAGGCATCGAAAACCTTCCCAGCGGTTGGTTTGGCCGCTCCTTAGGTGAAAACCTTGGTGCAATTTCACAGATGGCAGAGCTCGTCCCCCAACTACACATACCTCGATTTGCAAAGGGAATCGACGGATTCGTCGCCGGAGGGCAGAATGGTGGTCTACGGTGTGAATGGTCTGGTTTCGAACGTGCCTTCGTCCGTCTTTGACCAGGTTTGGGCGATTGGCAGCGGGGAAATGAGAATGCAGACCAACTTGGATTTGAACGGTCATTTGCTTTTGAAAGCGAAATTGGGGGGTGATTTGGATTTGAATTACAAAAAGGTTCACAGCAACGGGCTGCAGCTGTTTCTCGCGTCCATTATCGGGGTGGTGATGGAAACTGCCCTGGACTTCGGTGGGTTTTACATGTACCAAGCGAAATTGGGTGATGATTTGGATTTGGACGGTCAAAACGTGGTCAATGGACATGCGGCATTGTTTGGGGGACAAACGGGCAAATGACAATGTACAACGACTTGGACATGAATGGGTACAGTCTGGTCGGGAAAAACGGAGGCGGGCTCGAAATCGATGATTCGGGAAGAGTGAAAATGCATGACGATTTAGATCTGAACGGGCATGAGATTCACGAGCTTCTTTTGTTTCACGGCGGGCAAATCATGTTGCAAAAAGACTTGAATTTGAACGGAAAACGGCGTGTTAGGCAACCTTATTTCATACACAGTCCCTGGCACTTGGATGGCAACACAACATACACAGGCTTCCGACTCTTACCAAGCGCAGCAACCTTGACCAGAATTCGTTTACGCTTCAGAACCGTGGCTGGGGGTTCCCGGGCACAAATCGTTTTTGCCTTGACCAACGCGCAGCCGCCCAAAGATGCACCGCCACAGTGAGTCGAGGCACGGTTGTGGAATGGAGCATGAATTTAAGCTTCACGCATGAGATTTCGTACACAGTCTCCACTCCTAAAACGATCCTTTTCAACTTCCTTCAAAATAAGGGCGCCGAAACTTTTCTCTCCCTGTTATACACATTGACCGCCATGCACATCGACAGCTTTCTTTGCACATACACTTGGTGCGACTGGTGCGACAAGTGTCGTCTAGTCTGCCCCTGCAAAAACCCCAAACCAAAGTGGCACGAGCGGGAAAAAATACGCGCGGCCATGCTTGCTGCACAGCCGCACGACAAGGGCTCTTCTTACGACACAGTATTCTGAAAATTTTCCGAAAGATATACAACCATGAGGTTGCTCAAGAGGAAACCCCAGCCTCCCCCCATCAACATCTTCGACTTCAACCACGTCGATCCATCCCTTCCGAAGGACACCGTCGAGATGTTGAAACGGCTTTACGTTTTTTACCACAAGAAACGTTGGGGCTACGAAAAGCTCTTCCGAGCATTTCGACACAAAAATTTGGTTTGTAATGAGGTGGCTGGAAATGCGGTGCTGTCTGGAGCTGTTGCGGGAGGAGTGACTCTTAATCCTGGTGTCATCGCTGGTTTGACTGCTTTTGGTATTGTCGTCTACCAAAAAATACGACAAAAAAGCGGAGAAGGCTGGCTTCGCGCGGGTGGTATACAAAATTCTGGATGCCATCAGGTTCCATCTCAGGGGCGAACCCATTGCTGCAATAGACTTTCTTGACAAACTGAAAATGATCGGCGACTTTGTCAGCGACCACTGCATGGAAATTTCCGAAAAGCTTCAGGTGAAATACAACGAGCGATTCACTGCTGACTGAATAAGGAATTCCACCAACCGAGGAACCTGGTTTCTGCCCAGTGTTGGGTTGTTGGTTTGATTCGGTTGTAAGCGGGGTACAACCGCCAAAGAATTTCTTGTTTTCTTGGCCAAACTGCTTTTGGAACCGTTTGAAAGTAATTGTGGAGAAAACAAATGTAATTAACCAATTTGCCGCAGCGGCCCAAATCATGAATGAGGTTTCCCAGAAAACACCACATTGATGGGTTGTACACTTCCAACCCCTCCACCTTGACAGTGTTGACGGCTTCCAAAATACCGTGTTTGATAAGGGTTTTGTGAAGATTTTTTTTGGAAACCACAACCGAGGGTCGTGTTTCCGCTTTTTCAAAACGTATTGTCCTATTAATCTCGTTGACCCTTCCGCAGGTTTTGACATACTTGTTCGAAAGGTTCTTTTTTCTCAACCATGTTTCCTCCGCATTGGCATCGCCTTTTTTTCTCAGAACGAGGGGGAGGCAATTTTTGGTTTTGCAGAGTTTGCTGGTAGTCAGCGAGCTGCTGCCAAGCTTTTTGGATTTCCTGTTCAGGCGGAATCTCAATTCCAAACATCCTCGGATATTATATAAATGAGGAAAGTTCCTTCAAAAGAGGAACAGCGACTTTCCCAAATCTATTATAGCCCGCAGGGTACTGGAAAGGTTGGGCTGCAACGAAGAAATTGGCCCACTCCGCAAAAGTTCCAGAAGCAATTGCGAAAAAATGGTTGGCCAAACAGGCTCTTTGGCAGGTTTTTTTCGCCCGCGCCAAAGCGCATTCCTCGATCGAAGTTTGATGTGCCCACGCCCAATGCGGCGCACCAAATCGACCTGCTTTTCATGCCCCATGACAAAGTCGGGCGCAAAGTCTTCAAATACGCGCTGACTGTCGTTGATGGGGCCAGCCATTACAAGGAAGCCGAGCCTCTGACCTCGAATAACTCTGATGAAGTTGCTCGCGGTTTTGAGAAAATGTACAAACGTGGTCCACTCAGATGGCCAAAAATGCTGCAAGTTGACCCGGGGCGTGAATTTATGGGCGCTGTTTCTCGAGCGATGGGAAGCCATGGCACCACCATCCGTCGCGGGCATCCTGAGATTCACCGCGACCAAGCAATTGTGGAGCGGTTCAACCGCATGCTTGCCAAGCAGTTGTTTGGTCGCCAGTACGCTGTGGAAATGCTTCTGCCAGAAGGCCAGCGGTCTGTTGTGTGGGTGCAGAGGCTCCCGCAAGTTGTTGCTGCTCTCAACAAACAAACCACTCGGCTGACGGAGCAAAAACCTTTTGAGGCAATCAGGCAACGAAGTGTATTCGCAAAACCACCAACGGCGCCTTACAGGAGGCCTGTCGGGGAGGCTCAAAAAAGACTTCCTGCTGATGTTGAAGTCCGCTATTTGTTTCAGCCCGGTGAGTTGGAAGGTGGTGTGCAAAGAGCCACCGACCCAATTTGGTCGCTGAAAACTTTTACGCGTGAACGGGCTATGATAAAACAGAACCAACCTGTCACGTATTGGCTTCACGACGGGCCAAAACGCAGCTTTGTGCGTGAAGAGCCGACCGGTTAGCTCAGTGGTAGAGCACCGGACTACCGAGCGGGAGGTCGCGGGTTCAAACCCCGGCCGGACCAACACTCAGGGTCTTTAAATAATTGAGGAGAAAGTGCTGCCTTTGTTATGACATCTACAAACGGTTAGACTTTCTAGTCTTCTCGGACAAGGACGATAAACCGTAGGCCCCGTCTCACAACTCTTCATAATTCTCTGATTCTGTGGGACGTAAAATAACCACTAGGGACGTAACAAAACTCTGGCAGTGACCATCCCTAGTGTCTGTCTTAATTTGATATTGACATTACGGGGGCACTCATAACTCAACTTCATTAATTGTAAACTGCGTTATAAGCAGTCTGGTAAAGTCCCCGGCCAGTGTTGTAATGCGCATTTGAATATTGCATAGAAAATGTGAAAACGAAATGTGATATATTATTATTATTAAGAGTTGATGGTTGTTCCACCAGACACAGAATTACCACCAGCCAACTCCCGCTAACGCGCCAAAGAAACTCAATTGTTTCCGTGTGAATCCCGTCCGGCAACACCCGCCGTTTGTCGTAGTACGCGCTCAGCCCCAGCTTCTGCTGCTCGTAAGTCATCATCCGCCCTTCTCGCATTCGAAAACATATGTTCGTCGCCAAGTCTTTGTTCCCATGAAGCGCCTCTTTGTAACGCCCCCAGGTCAACCTGTTTTGCTTCTTTGACATCCCCTTCGCGCTGAGCTTGTTTTTTCCGTTTTCCTCTTCCTCAACAAAGTAACATTTCGAGCAAAGGGCAATCATTCGCTTACCAACACACTCCAACTTGAACAGCCCCGGCTCGCGGTTGCTCCACTTGTCGCAAGCCAACCACTGCTTCTTTTCAGCTTCGAACTCCGCTCGCAGCTCTGGTTTGATCACGTCTTCCAACTTGTCGCCGCTGATCGCCATGTAATTGCCGTCGGTGTCCATCTGAACCAGCTCGAAGTCGCTGCGGTCGACAAACCTGTCGAGAAAGTCGTAGTAAAACTCCAGCATCCGCAGCTTGGCCAGCTAATAAACAACGATACCGACTTGAAACGGTCTTCTGATCGTGATCTGCGGCTTCCGGCTTTCCAACTCGTAGGCTTCCCCAATTTCGTCGAGGTCGCAGAAGAATGCACTGCGCAAAGCCCTGTCGACAATGTTCTCGTCCTTCGTGTAAACCACATTTGTTTGGCGCTCCACCGCTTCGATCATTTTTCCGTACGCGCTGATTCCCAACAGTTTGAAAACCTCAGCGAGCAGCGCCTTGCTTTTTTTCCACACCTCCGGTGCGGCGCGCTTCGGTCACTTGCTCAACGAACCATCTGAAGATTTTCTTTGGTTGATAGTTGATTGTTCTGTGTACCGCTTTGATGACCGCCCCGTGAGCCAGGCACCACCACAGAAGTGGAGCGTACACCAGCATCTTTTCAGCCGACAACGCGCCCAGCAGCTTCTTTCCGTCTCCGCGGGTTCTGCCAGTTTTTTTCAGGTAGTCCAACATGTGCTGCGGCACGCCTTCAGCGGGCACCTGTTTGTTGATGAAGAAAGGAGTCATTTCTTCGAATTTGGGCCAAAGATGTTGGGGAATCTCGATGTCGACCTCGGCGAACCCGAACCAGGAACCGTCTTTCACTTTTTGTGTGAAGGTGGGTGCCTCTCTGACTGCTTCCTCGTCGTTGTAATGCACGATCTTCCCCTTCCCGCAAGGCATGTCTTGTCGCATGGTCGACAAATACAGAGCATTTGCATCGTAACCGAGAATTCTTCGGCAGGGTTTCGGGTTGGCATTTATGTGTGATCGGATCTTTGTGACGCCCACTTCGTGGTGCCGTGTAAACACAAGGCTCGGGCCTCCGACTACCGCCCCTTTCAGCATCGCGTACTCTTCCTCGCTGGGGGTCCAAAGCTCGGCTACCCGCTCCACCGACCCCCGCATGAGGTAGTGAAGGGAAACTCCGGGAATCGAAACGGCGTCTTTGAGAATGTCGATACCTTTTGCGGTGTAAAAGGCCCGCATCTTTTCCAACGCTTCCAACCCGGGAACTACATCCAGGTTGTTGTAGTGGCGTAGCCAGTCTGCAAAGGTTCGCTTTCCCTTTTCTTTGAAAAGGCGCTTGCACTGTTCGAATTCTTTCATCGACAGCGGGTATTTTTCTTTGAACCGCGAGTACCAAAAGAAGTAATCAGGGAGACCGGTAAAGTCGAGCTTTTCTGGGGCTTCGAACCACCCGTATGGGAATCATGATTTCTGGGCTGCGCATTTCATAAGCTTTCACCCACTTGTCGTAGCCGGTTCCCACCCCCTGGTAGTTGATAATGTCCAGGAAACGGAAGCCTTTCGTCAGAGTGAACATGATTTTGTTGGCGTTTTTTGCTACTTTAATGTTCCCAGCGGCCTCGGCGAGCTGCTCCACGAAATATTCTTTGATGAGATTGAGGTCGTACCGTCCTGAGTTGAAACCGAGGGCCGGCACTTGGTCGCACCATTCCTCGATCTTGGCCCGGCGCGTCGGTGGAAGAAAGAGCAGGTCCTCGGGCAAAAAATCCTCTCGCACCTTTTCCCGGATGTTTTTCCCCCGCCGCTCCAACTCTTCCACAAACTTACGAATTAGCTCTTTTGGGTTTCGCTCACAAATGTGCGTTGGCCTTCGTTCGAGTGTGTCGCCAATGGAAACAGAAATTGGCACGTGCGCGTTTTCGAATGTCAATGTGTCAATCGGTTCTTTTCGGTAATTTTTTTCACCAAAGGCCTCGAAAACCGTCCACAAGGACTCCAGCAACCCACCTTTCTCCACCATGCCCGCACATCGCGTGATGGATGTCAATTTGTCGCCGGCCCGCTTCTCTTTCAACCCAGTTGGTGGGCGCGGCATAAACGGTTTTGTTGGGGAAGAAGGCTTGCCGCTCAAATGTTGTTTGCGGCGCTTCAACTTTTTCGTTTGGACAGATGATTCGCGTTTCGCCTTTGGCGCAAGTTTGAATGTGCCGCTGAAGACTTCCGGCTTGTGTGAATCTTGCGCGACAGTTAACACACGCGTACACTTTTGCCAGCCTCTCAATGTTCTTGATGAGAAACGCGTGCCCGTCAAAAACGCCGATTGTTAAGATGTTTTTCAGCTTTGCAGGCGTGTTTCGTTTGAGGTACCAGACTACTTCTCCCGTTTCAAACCGTTCGGGCTCATAAACACGGATGCCAAGCCACTCATCCAAAATTTTCCCTTGGTTAAGGTGTTGCTCAACCATGTCCAGTTCCTCAAGTGATGTTTTGGGACAATCTTTACAGGGGGCACCCAAAAAACTCTGCACGAGCTGGCGGGCGGCGGCTGTGGAGCGATCTGGTCTTGCCCCTTGATAAACAGCAATGCAGCGCTACAAACAGAGGTTATCCTGAAAAGTGTCCAGAGCCACCATTATCCGGCTGTGCGCAAGGTTGCGCAGCCAGTCCCGAAGGGGACCTGTTCCCAACAGCGGTTGACGATCACGCACGGCCTTTACATCCAGAGTAGTGAAACCCACGAGCCTCCATTTTGTGGATGGTCTTTCAATGGTATCCAAACCAAGACGTTCCTACTCTTTCCTTCGCAGCCATTTCTTCGCTTCTGACAGGGAGTTAAACCACGGGGAGCCAGCCCTCTTGTAATATTCGATCTCGTCACCATTTTCAGTGTTGCGCAGGTTGTAGTGGAAAATGTGTTTGAGATATAAGGCTGTGCGAACTTTCGCTGGAATGTTGGCCATGATCTGGGGGATTTTGTCGACGCCAAGGTTGTTTTTCACCCGCCAAACAACGTAACGACGCCCTTTCCTTTGAACCTCAACCCCCTCATTTTCCCCCTCATCCTTTCCGTTTGTTACTGTTCGGCGTGGAGCGCCTCGGGGCCGTTTTGGGGGCGGAGTGGGAACAGCGGCTGGTCTGGCCAGCGCGTTTTGAACGGCCGCGCGACGGGGATCTGTTGGTGGAATAAAATGCACCGTTTGCTCCAGCAATTGCTGAAGCTCTTCAACAGTTTGTCGATTATCAACACCAGTTGCCATATATAGAGGCCACAAAAATTGTGTCTCAATTGGTACCTTGGTGCAGCACTTGTTCAATACGGCGCTCTTTGTGTGCGCCGCGGTACCGCAAGCGGTGGGATAACTCTTTGATACCCTTCCTCTAAATGGGGTATCTGCCGGTTGGCTACCAGCGCGAGTAGTGGGGGGAGTAGTCGACAATACAGCCGAGGAGACAACATAACGAATAAAGAAGCGGCGCGGCGCGGCGCTTCTTTATTCCTTATGTTGCGACGAGGTGGTATTTGTCGACTACTCCCCCACTACTAAAAGACATAATCCAAAATAGTATTTTCATGGGATAATAGTTCTTGGCTAAAGGTGGCGGACCTCGCGCGAAAACATTCAAATTTATGATGGGTTCCTTTCGAACCTGTCTGATGGAATAAATTTTCAGTTTTTAAACCACTATCTTTACAATTCATACAATTTTACAATTACAATTCTTAGTTGTAGTCTTCTGTTGGTGATTAAAATGGGGTTGACAGGACCAACGCGACTCCTGCTGTGTGCTCATTGTGTTGTTCACGGCCTTTAGACTTTTGCGTTACTGAGCAAGCATATCTTAAAGCGATTTTCTTTTTCTATAAGAAATCAAGGGAGGTTTCTTGAATATCTCTCTGAGTGATGTTTGTTCTTGTATTAGATGCCATTTGTCCATTCGTTTGTTTTTCAAACATGGTAGCGATGGTTGAAATTGCGTCACGAAGGGTAGAAGCCTCTTATGTGTTTTCTGTTTCTGTGTCATAGCTGTTTTTCTGTCCGCATAGTCAACTTCTGAGAGTAGCTCAAAGAAAAAACTCAAGAAAGGTTCATTAATTTTACAGTAGTAAACACTCACAAAGAGAGAATGGAAAAACTTTGCCTCGTTGACGTGGCAAATGATTGTTTGGTCGTAACAACTTTCAACTTCAACTTCAACTTTTAACTTTATTTCAACTTTATTTCAGTAAAAAATAGACTGGCCCGCATAATAGCAATTGCTAATCTAGGCGGCCCAGCTGAAAAAGAAATTAAAATGAAAAGAAAAGAAAGGAAGGAGTAATATTTTAAGTTACAATAATTCATATTTTTATCATTGTTTTATTTTAATTACCATTGCACATAAGGAAAAAAAACGAAAAGGAAATTTACGGAGAGCGCAAAGCATATAATTTATACAATATGAATTACTTAACTGTTGAACCAACTTTTTTAATTGTCAATGGCGTCGCAATGTAGCCATTTTCTCTTTTTAAAATATCGGAAAGCAATTCATGAAGTATTTTGGTGAATTCCTTTTTAGGAAGATCTCTAGTATGACAAGGTATCTCATTCCAAAGTTTTACGCCAAAACGAGATAAGGAATTTTTGTGTATTTCCAGCTTTGAGCCTTTAACGTGAAAGTTACCAGAAGTAGATGATCGTGTATTGTATGAATGAATTGTTGAGATTTTTTCAAATGAATTTAAGAGATTTGGTGGCGAATAGTTGTTGTTGATGTCGTGCATTAGACGAGCTAGAGAGTTATAATACATAAATGTACTGGTAATATATCAGCGTCGATAAATAGAGGAATTGCATGTTCACGTATGTCCATAAAATACATCATGCGAAGCACTTTCTTTTGGAGAATTAGGAATTTCGGTACATTCAGAGAATCCGATTTCGTGACAGTAAGCGAATAAATGAGCCAAAATTATGATTACTCTACCTTCGTTTACAGATTACGTTAAGCGTGGTTACAAAGTTTATTTTGTCGCTGATCCCTTTCTCTAAATGCTTGAATCGAGTTGAAAAGTGTAGAAAAGGATATCGCTTGATTTTTTGAGTTAATAAAATATATTAACTGCTGGACAAAGCTTATGTATTAAGCGGAATTATATGCGTTTTAATAATTTTTAGAGTTAGTGCCCTCTCCTCTCTCGAAAATGCGGGAGCGGCCCCCCCACCCCCCACTTTAAAACGTGCTCCGCGGGCCCTGAAAAAGTGTCCGAAATTTTTTGGCAAGTAATGAATTCCGTCTCCCCCGTGTAAACCCTTTAAGGGAATTGTCCCCGTAACTGGTTTCATCGTCTTAACTCTACAGGGGAATATTCCCTGCGACCATTCCCTTCAAACATACCCCTCGTGTGTGGCGACGTTTTAATCCCCACGGTGTCAACGAGCGCTTTTCATTCAATTAATTTATTCATGTTTTTCACGTTACCATGTTACCACCAATAGCGTAGCTCCATTTCCTGTATATAAACCATACACAACCCACAATTCCTCGATTCGCTCCGACGAAGGGCTAACGCTCGAAACGTCAGCTAATCGAATCCCTGTACGGTGGTCAATTTACATTATCAACTCCGTTGATAAACCAAATTTTCGTGTTTCACTCCCCCACCGACGCAGCACCACAGTTTCTTTAGAAACTAATGCCTTTATTCAGACCTTAAAGGAGCACTGTCACCGGGATTTTTGCTGTTTTTGGTTCAATTCTGCCAAAATTACTGCCTTTTACCTATTATCGTGCAAAAAGTGCTCCTACAGAATCAGCAAGATGAATTCCAATGAAATTTTAGCAGGAAGAGCTAACCATAATAATTTTTTTGGTGATTTTTCAATGCATAGCTTGAAATTTTGAAAAAACTGGCAAGTTTTTTCAAATTTCAATCCATCTCCATCCTCGTCATCTTACATGGAATACAGAAGTTTATAGTGTCAATGCAGTACTACAGTCTTTGGCAGCAAAACTAGACCATTATTTTAAAGTTTCCACTGATGCATTGGCAGTTTTAAGCTTTTTAAAGTGATGGTACAATAGCGTGACACTGCCCCTTTAAGAGATGCGCATGAGAAGGGGCAATCAATCTATTATTTACCGCGGCCGAGGGTGGCCATTGAAAATCAAAACTGAAAAGTCGAAAGTGACTTTCCACTTGCTATTGACAATTACCAACTTGCGAGTTGGGATTTACGACTTGCGAGTTGCTGTTTACCACTTGCGAGTTGAGACTTCTGACTTGCGACTTGTTGATTACCATTTACGACTTGCGAATTGCGATTACCCACTTCTTAGTTTTGAAGTTGCCACTTGCGAGTTGGGATTTACGATTTGCGAGTTGTTATTTGCCACTTGCGAGTTATGATTTACGACTTGCGACTTGCCGTTTACCACTTGCGAGTTGAGACTTGTGACTTGCGACTTGACTACTTACGAGTTACGACTTAGACTTAGACCACCCCTCCCCTCCCCTTCAATTTCTTTGATAACCGAGAAAACACTACAGTAGCCTGGCACTAGGGCATTTCAATACAAGCCGTGGGTAATGGCGGACGAAGGTTATGTAATACATAAAATATGAGCGGGAGACCTTTATGGGCAGTTAAAACGGCGAGCCGCAAGCGAGCCGTTTTAAAGCCCATAAAGGTCTCACGCGAATATTTTATGTTACTTGTGAAATGAAACAATAGATTGTGTTTGTCGTGTTTGTAATGTTAATCAGTAGAGATCTGTATCAAAGTTAATGCATACTAATTAGCGGAGCAGGACACTTTTATGAAAGTTAATGATTTTTATTGGGGTTTAGAGGGTATACATGTGACTCAAATACTACCCGTAGATTGGTCGTTAGTCTTATGAATTATTAATGAATTTTACAATGTAAAGTTACAGCAGTTTGCAGTGTCTTCTTAGCTTTATCACCATTTCTTTTTTCTGTTTATCATCAGATCCCAAGGTGGTAATCGAAGAATTAGTTCGAGACAACAAATCTCCCGACATTATTTCGAAATATCTGGAGATGAGGAATTTCAACAAAAAGCGAAGGTAAGTTGAATTTTTGTGCTGTCGCGCATATACGTCGGGAATGCCCATCTCTTTTTCTGTTTTTTGTTTTTCGCTTCATAAGCTAAGATTCTAGATGTGTTGTATTTAAATGTTGGCAAATAAAAATTGAAGTTTGCTGTTCTGTAAGTGTTTCCTTTTCGATTTCAAAATTATACAAACAATTAAAATGAACCTGGTGTATTAAATTTAATATGGAAGTTTGCTCAGAACAGTGTTCTGTAAGTGATAATGTTTTCAGTTCTAGAACACTCCAAACATTCTGGCCAGATAATGAAATAAAGCGCTAAGAATGCAATCTTCTTTCACAAGATGTAGTTGAATGGTACAATCATGGTTTCCCTGCTAGCAGAGGCCTGACTTGTCCTTGTATTCAGCGTGGCTCTGCTATGGGTCTTTGATTAAGCCGCCGTCCGCGGTCGTGGACGGAGGTTTTAAAACGCATTTGTCATTTGATCATTTGCTAAAAGCATCACGTAATAGTTTGGTTGCTAAGAAACCGCAGCACATGCTCAACACAGACTGTTTCGACCCATGGCAAAGGTCTCTTTTCTCCTGCATGCTAAATACAAGGAAAAGAGCCCTCTGCTAGTATGGAAATCATGGTATTCAATGGGTGATTTATTTTAATTGTTTGTATAATTTTGAAATCCAAAACGAAACACTTACAGAACAGTAAACTTCAATATTAAAGGGTTAATATATAAGCTTAAGCCTAATAAGATTATTTGCCAAAATGTTAATACAACACAGCTCTCTAGAATCTTAGCTTATGTAGCGAAAAAAAAAAAAAAAAAAAAAAAAAAAACACAGGAAAAGAGAGAGCTCTTCCCGACAGCACAAAAATTCAACTAACAGGAAAAGACAGAGGTCTTCCTGACAGCACAAAAATTCAACTAACCTCTGCTTTTTGTTAAAATCCCTCTCAAGACATTTCAAAATATGGTATTCGCATTTATCATCAGAGACAGCTGAAAAAATAATGGAAAACTCAAAAACAGAATAGGCTAGTTCCAGTTGTTCCAACTTTGCATATCAAGATCCAGTCTTCCTTCGACCTAACGATCGAGATTTTCAGTCTTAATCCGTCGGCGCATTTCGGAGGAAAAAGTCATTTCCCAAAACGAAGAAGAAAATGGCAGGTGTCTCTTTCTATGGTAATGGTAATGGTAAATGTAGTGGATTTATATACCGCACATATCACACAGTTTCATGGCAGTTTACAATTCTTCTTTGGGTGAGATTGAATGTCAGCCTGTAAAGGCGCCTCTGGCAGCCGCTACCAGTCCATATTTGATCTCACCCACCCAACCAATCCACACATGAATGTCAGATACACTTAAATTGACCAACTACGAGAAGAAAATTCACTAAAGCCACAGGTACCCCTTTTGTGCAAAGCCTTCCCATATAGGCCATTATAGGGAGTACCCCCCCCTCCCCTGGGCACAGACGCTTCGTTCTCACCAACAGAAGACTTAACGCTCCTCAACGCCATCTTAACTCCAACAAACCACATCAGCCTTTATTTTGGGTGCTGTCTGCTTACTTACAGTGAGTCCACGAATTGATCACCTGACAGCAATTTTATTTTTAAATTTCGTTCCAACTTGTGTGAAGGCGCGCAATGTTTTCAAAGTCTGTAAACAGCTTCGCGTGGTCAAATTGATTCGTAAACTAAAGAAAATCTTCCTTCAGCTACCTCAGGTGATCCACTAAGCATTTCTTTATTATTATTTTCATCCTAGAAATGCCACTAAGACCACTAATTTGAACGTGTTTTGAGCGTGCGATAATGGTTTGTCATGTTCGATAATAAATTCCACGACCTACTCACTTTTCAATAAATTTTGTTTGAAATACTTCCTCTGAAGTGGAATTGACATGGCCTAATAATAATTGATTTAGATCCTAAATTTTTGGTCTGAGAAAAATTGAAATGATCTTTCTTCATTCTACGTGAAACAGACTAACGTAAGGTGTCCGATAATACTTAATATGTTGGGAGATTTGCTGTCTCAAACTAATTCTTCGATTGCCACCTTGAGATTAGCCTCCTTCGCAGACGTCTTTGGGCTCGTTACGCGTTCCTTGCCCACGAACGTCTGCTGAACTGAACTACCACTTCCTTTCGCGGCCGTTAGCCAATCATAGTTCGTTTTCCAATTTATGGAAAGTAGGACTTCGACCCCTGGATTATTTTCACAGACGATGCACGTGAATCGGGTGTCTATTTCCATTCTTACGCAGTTCGTTACTGGTTTCTTCAAAACAAAGGCTAACCGCCGACGAACGGAAGTGGCAGTTCAGTTCAGCAGACGTTCGTGGGCAAGGAACGCGTGACGAGCCCAAAGACGTCTGCGAAGGAGACTACCTTGAGATCTGGTGATAAACAGGAAAAAGAAATGGTGATAAAGCTAAGAAGACACTGCAAACTGCTGTAACTTTACAATAACCTTCGTCCGCCATTACCCACGGCTTGTATTGAAATGCCCTAGTGCCAGGCTACTGTAGTGTTTTCTCGGTTATCAAAGAAATTGAAGGGGAGGGGAGGGGTGGTCTAAGTCTAAGTCGTAAGTCGAAAGTCGCCAGGCACAAGTCTACGGTGGCTTCAAAGGGGCATCATCACTAACTCGAACTCGAACTCAAACTCGAACTCGACTGGTCCGCCTCGATTAGCTGTAAAACTATTTGCGGCCCAGTCCACCAAGAATTATCCACTTGTAAAAGAGTTGAAATAAACTTGAACTTGAACTTGAACTTGAACTTGAACTTGAACTCGAACTCGAACTCGAACTCGAACTTGTAGAAAAAATTTTTTTGATTTAGTGATGTCCCTTTGAAGCCACCGTACTTATTAGATGATTGTCCTATTCAAAATAAAATAAAATGAAATGTAGCAATTGGAGAACATGTATTGAGAAGGAAAAAAACTGATAATGAAACTTAAAGTATTCATAGAGATAACAGATTTTTGGGCTCCATTGAGAGCTGGATTTGAGAGAGGTTCTCAGTCCTCGTAAATAGTTACTTTTTTCCCGTTTCCACAGTTTCTGAATGAAATTAGCATTGATAGCAGGCTATTAAATCTTTGTTTAAAGATCAGACAAACTATTCAACATAGTAAAGGTCTGCATGGCTAAACGAGGTAACAATATTACGGGAAATTGTTGTCCGTAATGTTCCCGTGGTGGCTAAACACGCAAGTAACAAACGAGAAACATGTTGCCCCTACTGGACAAACGAGGCAACAATGTTCCAAGCAACACCTTGTACATCCAAGCAACACCTTGTCAAGGGGACTGGGACGAAAGGCAATGCCTCTCTTCATACGAGGTAATGAGTGCGGCCACTTCCTTATCCTTCCAATTCCTTTAGTATTTTTTACATTTAGTGCTGTTTTCTTGACTGACACCAGGAAGATCACCGTTTGATGCCATTTTGAATTTTACGCGGGCTTTCCCGCGAACATCCGTTGCTAGGTAACATTGTTGCCTGTAGTGGCTAAACAAAGAAACACGGTTGCGTGAGAAACATACTAATTAATTTTTTGGCAACGACGACGGCGACGGCAACGAGAACGCCACAAAACAATAGGCTTAATGAGCAAAAACAATCGCTCTGCACGTGCGTTTTACATTTTGGTACATTTCTTTGCCGTCCTCAGCAAAACAGCAACGTCAAATGACCAAATTTTAGTTTTTGTGGAGAACGTGAGCGTATGACAGTGAACTCTTCTTTCTTTTTCTCAACTCCAATGCCGTTTTTACCAATTTAGCTCCTGGATAGGTCACCAACAAATTACAAGTTTAACAAGTTGGAAATATCGCGAAAGAGTTACAATAACGAGAAGTAACATTTTGAAATGACGTTTTCGTTGCCGTTGCCGTCGTCGTTGCTTAAGCTCTCTGATGTTTCCTCGGGTGGCTAAACGGGGAAATATCGTGGAAACATACGCAAGCTCAAACCACAACTTTTGGCCTACACTCTTTCAAGTATTTTGCCGTCTTGGCCTGAATTGTTTATCAGACACTGTAAGAATGTCGGACACCCTGTCTATGTTCGAGCGCGGCATCAGGAGTTATGTTCCGGCGTGACTCTGATTTGTTACACCTTGTACATATGTAAATTTTATATTCTTTCGATTAGGCTTATTTTATTTAAGTTGTTGTATGCTCGGAGATACTAGCACGTCTAGTGCTATTCATAAATCTGAATGGAAATAAAGTTCATGTATTTATGCAACATTAGGGCCATTTATACGGGAGGAAATAAGACGCGACTTAAATAGGACGCGAACTGTACCGTTTATACCTTCGCGTCCTACATAAGACGCGAAGATCTCGTATAAATGGTTCGCGTCTTATTTTTGATACAGCCTCGCTTACCCGCCAAGATGGAACGCTGTAGCAAGAAACAAAAGCGTGCTGTCCTGTTATTTCTCAGAGATTTTTTTCTTATGAAGACCACGCCGTAGCATACAAAGAAATCAACAGAAATCCGAGAAGAGTCGGAAGAAAGTGATATACGGATTGGTGCGACTGATGGCAGGTTAAAGAAGGAAGGTGCTGAATTCATTTTTGGCTCTCCCGGCCATCTTTTGCAACGCTCTGCATCCAATTACGCTATCTAATCATAAGACAAGCTCGTGTTTCTGTTGTCTTTATGCAAGCGGACTTGCAGTTCACGTCTTATTTAGGACGCGAAACCATTTATACGAGGAAGTTCACGTCTTAATTAAGACGCGGACATAATAGGGCCGTTTATACGAGAGAAAATAAGCCGCGGCTTACATAAGACGCGAAAGGAACCATTTATACGAGTAAAACTCCTAGGCCAGGATAAGCCGCAGCTTAAGAAAGCCGTGAACGTAGATTTTGTACCATTTATACGGAGCGTTCGCGTCTTATGTAAGCCGTCGCCAGAGTAAGCCGCGGCTTATTTTCTCTCGTATAAACGGCCCTAATAAGAACAGCTGAAAACCCTGTTCTAAGATAAGACGCGTCTTATGTAAGACGCGACTTAAATAAGACGCGAACGCTTATTTTGTACCATTTATACGATCAATTCGCGTCTTATTTAAGTCGCGTCTTACATAAGACGCGTCTTATTTTCTCCCGTATAAATGGCCCTATTGTTGCCTAGCTTGAGGATAAGCTTTGTTCATGATGACAATCTGCTTCTCCTAAGTAGTCTACATTATTTTGTTAAAGGTTTACTGAATTAATAACCAAATTAAGGAATGAAATGGTTTTACTTTTGTGAGCTTAAGTATTTACAAAAGTGGACATCAAATTTTTCATGAGCAAAACGTTTGCAATGCACAAAGTTTTAAGTCTAAAATATTGAGTTTTATTCAGTAACATGCAATAACACCAACGCCCTTCAATGTTACAATGCCAAGAAAGTAAATGACTATTGGTACAGTCAAACCTCAATTATGAAAAACAGACAATAAGCTTTCCTAAACAACAAATTGATTCTGGTGAGTCTGTGTTTATGCCTGGAGTAAATAGTCGAAATATTAATATTAATAAGATAAAAATACCAAAATTTTACTAAGCAACAAAACAAGTCTCAGCCAATCAGAACTCACTCGAATGCACTGTGCTTACAATGCGTTCTGGAGCTTTGAAATTCGATGTTTGAAAGGAAAACAAAGCCGTTTCAAACGCACTTTTCAACGCCTAAATTAAAAAAATAATTCAAAAGAATAGAATTTTAGAAATCTTCATCATACCTTATTAATATTTATGAAAACAATGGGACCAGAAGAAATGGTCCGGATAACCGAGGTCCGGATAATTGAGGTTCGATTGTACTTTCCTTTCAGCAGATTTGGTTAGGGAGGTTTAACATAAGACAGTTGAGCATGTCAAGCCTCGTTTACATGAGCAATTTTTATGAGACAACTTTCATACGACATTTTTATTTGCTCATGTAGACGAGGAAAATTGGCCAATTTTTATGTGACAAATATACATGCTAAGAGGCTGGCATGTTAGCATTTATGTGACAAATAAAAGTTGTCACATACGAAAAATTGCTCATGTAGACGACTTGTCACATAAAATGTGGCAAAAATGACAAATAAACTGTACTCACCGCAAAAATTTTGGAATTCATCGCAGGGTCAGTCTCTCGCAGTTTGTTTACTAAATTATGGGCCAAAAACTGAGCTTCTCGCCGCTGCTCAGTTTTCCAGCGTTTTACCCACCACCTACACTTCTTTTTCTTCATTCTTTGTTGTTTATATAGTTCTACAAACGCGATAATGACCCCAGCTTCAACTTTTTGGCTGTTTGGTTGACAAATATTTGCTGTGCCATCTACACGATCAAATATATTTTTCACATAAAAATTGTCACATAAAAATTGCTCGTGTAGACGAGGCTTTATATCCTATTTGTGACAAAGCCGATTCTTTCAAACTTTGTGATATCGATGCCATTGATTCACAAACAGATTAATAAAAATTACACAACACAAACTTTTCAAATCATTGGCCAGCCAAATAATATGCACCTCAAAAATGTGCTGAATTTACCTAGGCATAACAACACTGAAGGTCTTTGAAAGCATTTTAAAATAATTATGCTTAACAACACTCTGATGATGTCTAAATCAGTGTTATTTTTTAACTCCTAGTGAAATTCCTCTGAGGATGGCTCTTGATCATCAGGAGACTTGGTGAGCAGATACAAAGGCCTCTGAAATCCTGAGGAAAAAACAATGCAGAAATGTCAACACATGACACCTGATGAGAGTGATGTTTAGCCTGGTAAGTGAATGAATGATGTGAATCAGAGGGATGTTAGAAGGTTAGCTGGATGTGTCAGTCACCTTCTACCAGAATAGTCCATTTCCAAATTACCTTTGGCCTCTTTTTCAAAGTGAGTCCTGGTGCTCATCCTTTCATATGAAAAGAAGTTTTCATTCACATGCAAATTAAACTCATTTTAATATGAATGGTTGAGCACCAGGCTTGCCTTTGAATAAGAGGCCAAAGGTAATTCAGAAATGGCCTGTTCATAAGTCTATGCTGCACAATTGAAAACAATAGTGAATATTTTGATAACAGGATGCTAGAAACATTTATGAAAATTAAAGGGCACTGTGCATGTCATGTCATTTGGATAAACCCAGAGATCTGTTTGTAACAGTTAAATGTCTCAAGGATTTTGCAGTCTTTCTGCAAAGTCTTTAATATGTAGACTGAAACTATTTATGGTTGTCTATGGCCACAGATGATGAGGAGGAAATGGATTGCAATTTGAAAAAGTTAGGTTAAATTTTTCAAATTTTGCCACCATGTCTAACAAATATCGCCATAAAATGATACTAGACTCTTTTCCTTCCAAAGAAACTAGAGGCTACAATAATTATTAGCCTAAAATCGGGCTTGCAAAAAAACAGTATTGTATCCCTACTTTAACGCTAATCAAAACAATAGAGAGAAGTCTGTCTTTCTTACATTGGACGCATGGTGCTTGTGTTGGAGTCTATCAACATGTATCCTTTTAAAATTACAAAATTGCTTTACAGCTCAACCATTGAGAACAATAATAATAACACTTGACCTCTACACCACCGAGGTTCAGCATAGCTAATGAGGTAAAAATAGTGTATTTATTCCAAATAAACTAAGCACTCTTGTTTTCGCTTCGATGGATATTTCTGCTAAGTGTTTAACATTAATGGAGTCTCGGTGAAATGTCAGGAGAAAAAATAATGTCCAGAAATTGAGATATTGTGGAAAAATAGTAATAAACTACCTGTCAAAGTCTCAGGGGTGTGTGATGTCCTGTACTTGTCCTGAATGAGTTATTTAACAAAATGTACCACCACTCAAAATTAGTTTAGTATGGAATGGCCACAGGGAAACACAGCAGTCTAATTCAAAACATATGGATTGGTCATGTTGGTCATGTGGTCATGTTGGTCATGTGGTCATGTTGGTCATGTGGTCATGTTAAAAGCTTTCTTCTTGCTGTTGAACTTGCAAACATTTGTATAGACACTTCTCTTAACATATCAGTTGTTCAGACTTCAAAGATACAAGGTGAATCAACGCTTTCTGATTACGTGGCAACAGATATTATTCTTGCTGTTGTGAGTTGTTATATTTAGTTAGCACTTGTGCAGAAACACTGGAAGTGAGCTTCGTGGATGAAACACGATGACAAAGAAAAACTGAGCTCACTTTCAGACTCGGGCGGCATTCCTAGCCTGAGTAATAATTTCAAATCTACCTCTTCATGTTACATGGGCCAATCATGTAATAGAAAAAGTATTTCCTCACAATTTAAACAAACTTATACCAGGAATTGTTGTGACAGTACCCCTTTAATACTGGCAGAGGTGAAGTATAAATACTGTTAGTTGAGCTGAACTTTCAAGACATTTCTCCACTTAAAGGGGGTTGTTTTAGTCCATGGAGCTTCAAACAAGCCTCCACTTGAAATGCTTACAAAAGGTGTTCACTCCCAGGGGTTCATAAATGTAGATTTTTTGCGGAGAATTGCTGGGACTATGGCTTTATGTCCACTTATGGAAGGTGTTTGATCACAAGAGGAAGTTAGACTGCTTCGCATGTTTGAGTAAGTGAACTGTTAACCCTAACCTTGTTTGATAGTTACAATGATACCATAAGCTATCGTACAATAAATTGGGTTGAAAACTGTGGAAACCTTGGCCATTAGGTTTACACTGTTATCTGGCCATGATAAAGCTAGCATATGTGACCCTCCACGGGAAAACAGTCACAAAGGTGAACGCACGCACACGGCACCGTAGCAACACGCTTGCACAATTCAGACAGGACACGCTTATCGTGCGTATATTCACATATGGGCAAACAAGAACAATGGAACGTGTAGTAGCGTGTTTATGGTCTCTGTTTTCACGTTTCTAACATGGCAGAGCTTTGTATTTTTAGCTTGATGGATTAACATGGTAATGTCTTTGTTTGTACACACACTAGACTTCTTAACGGGTTCCATGCTTAACGGATTACATTAATGGTGAATTGTTTTTCTCTTACCATTGAAACAAGTATCTGCGGTACTGCGGAGCACAATAAAATGCCTCTAATTTATACGTATTCTCATCGTTAAAGTGCTCATCACAGCAGTTGGATTGTGTTCCTTTTTGCTCTGAGGCATAATGTTTATTTCTATCGATTAGCTGGCGTGTTTCACTTTTTGAAACTTCTCGAAATTCAACAAGTTGCTGATTTGTTTTATCCCCAAACAAAGCACGAAACAGTGGATTTAATGTTGAGGCAATGCTTTCTGAATGAATTTTAAAGGCCATACGGAAAACGTTTGTAAAGAATTTGTGTTGTCATGTGATGCACTTCATGGGAATGAACAAGACAGAAGCCCTGTCACATGCAGCGACTGTTACACTGGAATTATCATCTAAATGTTTTCGTATTTTTGCAAACTGGTTGACATCTTGCAAAAATTTTCCAGACATGCTTCGTGGTCTTTGTATTATTTGTTCTGATGAAAAGAAAACTAAATATTTTTTAGTTTCACTGCTGTTGTTTTTCATTTGTACGCCTGACTGATTTAAGACAAATTTGCATACTGTAGTTTGAAATCTGATCTAGCAAGTTAAGATTACGAGACATGATGTTGGGGTCAGATAACGCAACATTTACAAACTCTTCAGCGAATTTGAGGATTAGCACAAGTAAACCATAAAATTATGGGGGTATAAATCTCGCTTGCCTTCAAGTTGAATGGTGTTTTTGGATGTTGTTAAATCACGTTTCATTCCCATTAGTTTTTTCAAAATTTCTGTGACCTGTTTGTTGATGAGCAAATGCATAATGGTAGTTCAAAAGAAGTTAGTGTCTCATTTTGGTGGTTTCGGTTGATTCGTTCCACACATGGGAAACGAGTGAAAATTCAAACTTGAATACAAACCCAAAATAGCCAGCCCTTTGAAAACCTGAAAGTGAGTGAAGGGAAGTTCCTTCTTTAAGTTGCCTAATCTACTTTTTATCTGTGGTCACGTACGGAATTGAGGACAAATCTGCAATTCCACTAATTGTCGCGGCAACTTTCTGATGACTTTCCCAAGCTTTTCTGGAAAGAAAAAAGCTGAAGCCACAAAATCACTGCTGGATATTGGGAGACAATGAAACTGCTGACGCAGTCACAGTGTTGATACATGCGATATTGCATGCAGGAATCTCAATACGCTGCATTGTATTCAGTGTGCGAAGGAAAACAATAACTTAGACACTAATTAGGAAAGTGACTAACACGCAGCCACTGTGTTGAGAAACACTTCTTTTGTTTTAACGTGCGACTGTGCTGTGTGCGTGCGTTCACCTTAGAGACTGTTTTCCTGTGGAGGGTCACATTTAAGAAACATTTTCTTCTAAAATTATAATAGTGTTGGATAATTGAAGCTTAAATTAAAAGAATCAGTCTATGACTCTCTAAAAAATAAGATGCAAATGAAAAATGGATAAGGAGGGTATAAATGCTTGGTTGATTGTGTTAATTTGAGACAAAGACTGTTTCATTCTAAGCCTCTAGATTAATAAAAAGAGATGACCTGATTACAACTGGGTACACAAAAGGAGAGCTTACTTGGAGCAGTTTGAATTTATTTTTCCACTTAGCATAACTGTAGTTTCCAACAAAGCACAAATCAGATCTTACCTGACGCTTTGTGCTGTGGAATCTCCAGAACTTCAAAAGTAGCAAACCCAACTGAGTCAGAGAGAAGGTAGTCAACAAAGTGCTCAGGTCGGAACTTTATGGCATCATAGTTTGAACGGATCTTCTCCTGTGAAGCACGAAAGATAATGGAATTTTCATTTCCATGTTTGGAAGTTGGAGCTCTTAAGAGTGAACAGAAAACACAATGATGGTAACAGAATCAGTGATAGTAGTGATAGAACTCTTAGTAGGGAAAGAACTCTTCTTATATAATATATAAGAAGAGTAACCATTGTAACTAAAGAGATGTTTGAAATAAATTAGATAATTGCAAAGAAACCACCAAATGTATTTTATTTAAGCTGCGTTCAAACAGCTTTCAAGTAGAAGACGAATGCCGCAATTGTTACTACCTAACTGTTAGGCCCGTTTCAAACGTCGTGCTATTGCCGTGCTTATAGCTGACTCGACTGTGGTTCAGACGTTGAGACGTTGAATTTAATTCCGTCGAATAAAAAGCTGTCGCCCAATCTCTTACCCAGAATCGTCGGGTACCATAATAAAAACCTCTCTCCATTTCTTCCTCCTTCCATCCCCCAGAGAGCCTGCTCACAGGATAACTGACCAGCTGTTGTACGAATCAAATGTTTGAAACGGGCCTTAGAAAGACAAATCGCTTGATTCAGATCACTTAAGATGCGATGCGGACCTTTGCAAGAGCCTGCGGTCTTCACGTCACATGTGATAATTACCTATCATGTGATTGTCCACGTGACATTATGTTTGCATATCATTCTGACAAGTTTTGGCAATGGTAAAGTTTTCTGGGGGTTTCGTGGATGGTATTTTCAGAAATAAAAACATCTTTTGGCACCAAACCTTCACTATAAAATTATGGCAAAGTGGTTTAAATTTGTAATATCAAATCTGTACAGAAAACTGCGCGTGCTTTACTCAAACAACTGACGCTGGCAAGCCTTCAAGCTCTTGATCTTGAAAAGCTCACGGTACTGCTCCAGATTATTTCCAATTAAATTGAGTGTTAGCTTTGTGGATGGTTCAAGTATGTCAACCAGTAACCAGTTAGGTAAGGATCAAGACCGTAGTTTGCTTTGTTGATCACAATTACGAATTCAACTTGAGTGTTTGCATAATTATTATTTTGTGAGCAGTTGTTGGTTTATCGATAGTGCCGGCTCTGATTACACTTCAGCTACTAACTAGTTAATCACTTTACTCTCGAATGATTGAAAACTTTCAGGTTATCCATTCACTGACCGTCTAACGCCTCAAGCCTTTCGTTGAGTAATCGTTTTACTACTTGATCACAATTACGAATTCAGCTTGAGTGTTTGCATATTTTTTTTGAGAGCAGTTGTTCGTTTATTGATCGCTCCGGCTCTGAATACACTTACACTGTAATAACTGTACTTGAACGATTGAAAACGATTGATTGTTTCAGGTTATCTGTTCACTGACCGTCTAACGCCTCAAGTCGTTCGTTAACTAACCGTTTAATGCTTTAGCAAAGCATTAAACGCTTCGAACTAACCGTTAGTCGAACTGACCAAACTGTTTAACGGTTCCAGCTTTCCATTACAACGCAACCGTCAGGAGGCAGTTTAAAGCCATTAATTCCCTGTTAGCTCCATGTTAGCTCTCCGTTAGCTCTCCGTTAGTTAGCCATTAGTTTTGGCCGTTAAACGGTAAAGCGTTAGTGTACGTTTTCCCGTGTGTGGTCACATATGCTAGAAAATACCATACTATAATAAAACAAGTTGTTAAATAAATTTGCTCTGTGAGGATTCCTTCAGCAGATACTTTTTCAAATTCCAAATGATGCATCCAGGCATCTTGATCAATTTTCTTTTCAGGGACTGTCAAACTACACCACTTTTCTTGTAACTTGCATTTAACAACTAAGTCACCAGAAACTGTCTGCCTTGTGTTACATGGGGTTATTAGGGAAGTTGGCAAGAAAAAGCCAACAAGGTTCATTCAAAAACCTAGCCAGCTCAGCGTTTCACAACTTTTGAAAGTAGGATTGTGTGATAGGCAGCGGTTTCTAATGCATAGTACTCTAAGACAACACATCTCAAACTGCTTGGAAAGTATGTCTACAAGAGTCTTGAACTTCAACATTTTCCAGGGGAGTGCCCCCCCCCAGACCCCCCTAGGGGGCAAGACCCTTCGGGCCTTGCAACTCCTACTCAGCGTTTTCACAACTTCTGAAAGTAGGAGTTGTATTGTGTTGAGCGGGAGTTGCAAGGCCTGAAGGGTCTTGCCCCCTAGGGGGGTCTAGGGGGCGCTCCCCTGGAAAATTTTGAAATTCAAGATTCTTGTAGACATACTTTCCAAGCAGTTTGAGATGTGTTGTTTTAGAGTACTTTGCATTAGAAACCGCTGCCTACCACACAATCTGAGCCTGTTGACTTTGCTGCTGAACGTTCAAATGACGCATGCAAGCGGATTAAAGCAATGTTGCAGCGAAATTTCAAAACATGTTTTCAGTTGACGTCAAACGTCTGCATTTCAGATGTCAAACTTTAAAGTTTTCCCGCCCAAATGTGAAGTTTCAGCTGTGTTTCTCTACTCACAGGGATACATTTTCAATCAACAAGAATGTAAGAAATCATCCATAAGGCGTCCTACTTTCAATATATATCAGTGAAAGTATTTTCGCCGACTTTCCTCAGATTTCTTGACTGCGTTGACACGAGAACACCAAAGGAACTTCACATTTGGGCGGGAAAACTTTAAAAGTTTGACACCTGAAATGCAGACGTTTGACGTCATGTGAAAACATGTTTTGGGCGCGTGCATTCACGGGTAGAGGCAATCGACGGTATTTACTCACAAACTCTTTCGTGGACACTTGGCTCTTTAGAAAAAGCTTTGTTTCAAAATTTACCCAAGGGAAAATAGCCATCACAAATGGAAAAATTGCTGTTGGATTCGACAGCTGATGGCTGGTTTGAAAACACTGCAGCTCACTTGGATTGTACATTGTTCAAATTACATGTATGCCAGGTCTTTGAGAACTGTTGAAAATTCTGCTGGCGATAAGCTCTCTCTTTCAGCTGGTGTTTGGCAACAACTCTATTTGACAATGGGATTTAGACACATTGAGAGGCACACAAAATCTCACTAGCTTTTTACTATTACCTGAAAAATATAAACTTGCTATTGTTGTTGCTCTCAGGATATGGAGGGTTATTAGTGGAGTTTAATTACTAGTGTCAGTTTTCCAGATAACTCTCAAAGTTGGTGGGAGGGGGGGTCAAGGGGGATTTTTAAAGGGTTGATAGGCTTGTGCCTTCCAAATCTTCCTTTTAATCACTTACTGTGTTGGATCAGTAGGCTAGCATTCTCGGGTATTTGACCTAAAACCCCTTTGGAACACTGCTAGTGCTGTTACAAAGCCATCACATTGTGCTACGTAGAGCAGAGATAGCACCACCTTACAGGAGATTGGTTCATCAGACCATTCTAAGTAATCACTTACTGTCAAGTTCTTCTTCTTTCTGTAGGAGGAGAAGGGCTGGGGTTCAAGGATAAGCTTTCCTCCGGGACGCAGGTTCAGGAAAATTCGCTTGAACATGAGCTTAAGCCCTTCATCTCCCCAGTTGAAATGAATCCACTTTGTAAGACTCAGACACAAGATCACATCATACATGGGCTTCTGCTTGGATAAAACCTCACTGCTACCTGGAACATAATTTTCCTGCGGATAAAAAGTAACATAATAGAACACAACATTGATTATATACATTGAAACATTTCCTGACAAGACGTTAATTTAACGAAGCAGAGATTTTAGTCGAAGGAAGCCATTTTTCTGAAATTTAACTTTGACAAGTCATAAAAGCTCGCAAAACATTATTATTGCTATCACAAGGTCTAAATGGGTGTCACGTACTGGTCAAAACCACGATTTTACACTTTATGTGCACATTATCCAAGTCTCCACAGTTTCCATTCATCTTTCCATTAGTTTGAATGTTAAGTTGTCAACTTCACAGTTTGTGTGATTTACACAGGAACATTTTAGGGGAATTAGGTTCAGTGCACTACTGGACAGGGATGGTCAGATGAGAAAGTCATGGTTTAAAGACTAAGTGTGGTTAGATCCATGCACACCAGCTAACAGGGGAATACTTTTAATGATAGTACACCTGTAAGTATTGTAGGTTCATTTCATAGCACTCCTATCTAGGAACAGCCTCCTCCCCACATCCTACCCTCTGATGGGTGTAACGTGATGGTGAAATCAAAACATAACCAAAGAATTGTTGTTGATACTCTTTAGAAAGTGCAATACAAACCACAGGAATCAGTATTGTTGCATCTTTTAATAACATGCAAACTCTGAACTTCAAAATCCAACTGGCAATGAAATGTTTTCACTGCCATCAATCATAATGACAACAACAAACAGGGGGACCACACAACATAGCAACCACAAAAGTGGATTGAAATCCACCAGTCAAGGTTTATAAACTGACTGATTGAACCTACAAAAGAAAAAATGACATTGGTTTGTGAGAAGGCTGCTGTAATGATTGGTTATAGAGGATAACCTAGCCATTAGTTTGATTTTGAACTTCAGAGTTTGTGTTATGAGTTAAAGTGTAGTATGTTACCTGTTTAAAAACAACATTATGTGGAAAAGAAAGGTTTTCCTCGCTGCCAACAACCACAGGAGCGGCCAGAGGCCCACTTGTAACAGAAAATGACATTGGAAAATCCACTCCTCTCCCAGACGTTCCAGGCATGGAGACTGGAGTTTTTACATAATACCGCAAATTGTTCTTTGCTGCTTTAATTAAACTGGTGTCAATGTCGATTCCTATAATGATTCGCGGTTTAAAGTCTTGTGCAACTGTCAGAGTTACATGCCCCACATTACACCCCAGGTCTAAAACATCCTTTCCTTCAAACCACTCGTTCCTGAAGCATTTGAGCCTTAAATCCTGACTGCAATTTGGGTTTCTGTAACCATAATACCTGTTATAGTTACCATAAATAAAGAGTTTCTCTTTTCGCTCTGGTTTTCCTCGATACTTGTCTCTCTTGGGATGTTTTCCCTTGTTTGACCCATGACATTTTCCAATTTCTTTTGATTTCTCTGAGTCTCTTCCCAGTTTACCCAGTGAAGTGGAGTTCTCCATTTCAGAATCATCAACCTCTTTTTTCGTCTTAATGGAAGTCTCTGAACTGACATATGCCTTCTTCTTTGCAGATGGTTCAAGTTCTTCTTTGTTTACTGATGAGCTACCTTCATTTTCTGATGATTCAGCTCTATGCTGGTCAGAACAAATTGTGGTTACCTTAGTCTCACTAAGATCTTCTGTTTCCACAGCATTCCTTTTTCTTTTCCTTTTCCCCTCTGACAATGTTCCAACACACTCACTCAACACAGTGCTTGATGGCTCTTTTGGTTTCACTTCATTCTCAGCATTATGACGATTGTTATGATGACGTTTCTTCTTTTTACGCTTCTTGGGAGTAACATGAGGTTCTTTAATTTCAGGTTCTGGTGGAATGCCCTTTAGATTCAGAGGATCAGTTTTGTCTCGTGGTTCCAAAACTTGGACTGGTGATTCACTGTGCACTGACAAGGGTGATGCTTGGGGCGTGACCACTGATGGATCCCGATCTATTAAACTGTTTAAATTTAAAGGATCAGCACTGTTTCCTCCACAATGAAACCGTACTGCATTAGCCTTGTTTCTCTCCTGAGGTTTTCTCCAAGGCCTTCCCTGATTAGGACCCAGATCTCCTCTTTGCTTGCCCTGTTTCCCAGGTCCGGGACGGAAATCTTTCAAATTAGCTTTAAAGCGTGGAGAAATCCCTTTGGTCACGTACTTCTGATTTCCAAGGGGGCTTGAGAATCTCCTCTTAACTGGGCTTTGTTGTTCTTTTAGTTTAGACGACATGTTGAGTTGTGCTGCCAGCGGAGATGTTTGCTGATGAATTATTAATAAACTGACTTCGATCTGATGTGTTGAGAACTCATTACTACCACTTCAATTCTCTCGCGTTAAATGCATCATTCGCTCATTCCAGGTGCCGTGTCTCCGAAGAACACATAAATCCTTTGTTGTCGATCAACAAAAGTCCTTTTCCTTGCCGAGTAAACGTGAAACCACTCTTGTCAACGCCGTCCAATCCTCCAAAGCTCTTTCCACACAGCAAGGTGTCAATATGAAAAGCCTCGCCTCCGGAAAAACTTTTTTCGCTGCTACAATAAAACTTTGCCGCGATACACCCGTTTTGCATCGATATCAAATCTTCTTTGTCTAGTGGACTAGTGCTGTACTTCAAACACACGGTGCAGCGATCATTTGCAACGATCAAGTAAAACTCAATTCACGCTACATCAGAACACGATGCACACCCCTCACCCTTCCATCCACTGATCGTTCTTGCAACGTGTTTTCATCATTCGATTCTTTTGCATTGCGCATGCGCAACCTTGGATGCCTCAAACACATTTTGTGTTACTTACTTGACATATCAATCTCATGGAAGTCTCCGCTGTCTTGTTAATGGGCTCACCGTTTCGTGAAGATTCAGTGTTAGTTTTTGATCGGATGTTTCCTGGCCGTTCATGTGCAAAGGAAATCCCGTGATCTCCATAAATACACCAAAGAGTGACCCACCTTTGACTAGAGGTTGGAAATTTTAGTTTATTTTCTGTTTCAAGCGTTACAGATCTCGCTTCGTGTTTGAATGGAATTCCCTTATGTATGCAATTCTGCCTGGCTTGGTTTTTACTGTCAGTATTTTTTCACAGAGACGTGGTGTATTGTTAGCTTTACCAAAATGTGAATTAATCTAAATGATCGTTACGTTACCGCAGTAATTTGTAGTGGTACAGTGGGAAACTTCAGTCCTTGCTCGTTAATTATGAATTATCTTTGAACGTGACTGGGTTTTTAAACTTTGTTTAAGTTACTTCCGATTCGAAAGAATAAGTGAATTTAAAACGACATCGCAACTGCTGGATAGGGTATTTTGTATATAAAAAGATCGGTCGAATTGAACAAATTAAATTGTTTCGTGTAGTACATAGGTACTTGTACATGTTGTACTCTACTTTGTACATGTATGGCCATGGATGTGTGGAGTAAAACAGCACAGGAAAGTCTGTAAAGAAATGTACTGGGGAACCTTGGCATCTCTCAGGGAAGGATGGCCAGTAACTTAATATATGTTTTTGGTAAAATGTGAAGCCTTGCCTTTTTGAAAAAGTCAATTAAAATTAAGCTGAAAAGTTAGCAGAAATATGGTCTGCGAGCATCAGATTTCCAGTTTGACTAAATGTCTGGTGAGGTGAAGTCTTGAGTATTGTTATTCCTAGGGCAGTGAATCTTGAGTGGTGTCTGTGATGTTAGGTAGAGTACAGACTTTAGTCCTTGTGTGGTATAGAGTGGGGCATGTTATGTCTTCCGGTTTGATGAAGTAGAGAGATGCTTACCATTTTGATTTTTATTTGGATATATTTTGTCCTGTGTTATCACATGATAATGTCTTATCACATGTGGTTTGTCTGAAATAAGATATGTTTACTTAATCTTTATAACATTGTGTCATATCATTTTGTTCAAGGTTAGGGCTAATGGGACTCTCTTTTTTAATACCCCTAAATTTTGTAGAGGAACAAAAGCTGGTGTATTTACATTTTAGAGAATCAAGAGTGGTAACCATAGTGTCCCCATTTAGTGTTTTTTTTACTGCTATTTCAGTTTGACACTTAAATAAAGTCTTATGTTGTGCAGCACAATAAACACCACCACTAGAAAGTAATGCTCAGATGCTTTCATTATGTTGAATGGTCACACTTTAGGATGCCATCATATCCACAGACTCAAAAGTTAGAACCACCTTGTACAGTGTAATTAACAGTGTCACAGTAAACTGCTTCTCAGGAGATGGTTGTTGGTAATTTTGGTTAGAATGCAGTGGAGCTTTTGGCACCACCTGAGTCAAGGTCCAAGTGTTGAAGGGAAAGTTTGAACAATTGTTTTGGTATTTTGTACTGACTATGACATATTATGGTATATTCTTTTGCAGTGTGTTGGTAGGAATCCACTTTTGTTGGATTTTGTATGAACCGGTTTACATTTATTCATTTATTTGGACAGTCTTCAAAGTGAGTCACAATGAAAGCATTTCTAATGCATTTGACATTTAAGAGAACGTTGCTCAATTGTTAGATGCCAGAGCTACAACTCCAATCTCATTCACTCTGGCTTGCAATATGGCTCCGATTGTACCAAAGGTTCATGAAGGAGCACTGCCAAGCCCTTCATCACCACAGCATCACAAAACCTTTACCTTTGAGATAAAGGAGACATTAGTGAGGCAAAGTACTATGATGACACTATGGTTCGTCTTCAGCTTTGGGTCTATTATATCAAACAAGTACATTTTGTCAACCTTGAATGGAGATGCAAGCATACTTGGTGAGACTCAAATGGTGTGTTCTGTAATTTTTGGAGCTTTCAAGATGTATCTTCCTTGTTGTTTGTTTCATCGCACATCTGGTCATCATCAGGATGGACATAGATTTCATTTTTTTCGCAACATGGCAATATTAGGCTGGATGAGGTAACTAAATTAAATGAGGATATTTAATTATTTTATTAATTAGTTGTCATTTCCATTGTGAGTGATGACAATGTTATACCTGCCAACTCTCGCGCTTTAGGCAGGGGCCTCATTCCTGTCTGTGGATTGAAAACTTCAATCTCATGCCAGCTCATGCTTGGAAACTAATTTTGCATACCTGACAGAAAAAATTGAGCTAATACAGCTGTTGTGGTTCAAATTTTTGTTTATAGTTCAAAAAATTTCAAACCAGTTTAATTTTTTCTGTCCTTTGTCTCAAAGCCATTACCATAATCTGAGACAAAGGAAAACAAATTTTTAAACCAAAGAAAAATTTGAACCACAGCAGAACCTTAAATAAAATTACACATTTGTGAAAAATATATTATTAAGTAATATAAACTTGAACAAATGTGAGAATAGAAAAGTGGTGGCCAGTAACACTATAGATAATAATAATAATAATAATAATAATAATAATAATAGTTTATTAAACTCTCTGCAGTAACTTACTGAATTAATGAGTTATAATACAATGAAAACTTAATAAAATCAACTATGTACATTTATATATACATTAACTAAAAATTATTAATGGAGATCTACAATCTGTATGGAGCATTACCATTTTCTTAAGAGAACTTTGGAACTCTGTGGAACATTAGGATTTACAAATTATTGAAGAGCATAGTGGAAAACCCTCCTAAGTGACTTTTTCGGGTTTTTTATTGTGCTCAAAAATTGCTGATTTATTGCATACAGGCTTGTTTTCGTCTGGAAAACATCGTCCTGTATTTTTTTCCTCTGTTTTGTGCTTAGTTTTTGAGAAAACACTGGTCAAAAGATGCAAAGGTCACTTAGCAGGGTTTTCAACTAGCCTCTTCAATTACATTTCACACAGCACTTGAAACAATATACACTTTGTAATTTCATTTTGTTTACTGGATGGTATGTGAGCTGCATATTGAACACACGAAAATATTGTCTCTTCTAAATATCTTAAACTGTTCTTGTAAGCATTGCCATTGTAACATAAGCAATATTGTGATTGGTTGGAAATAAACCAGTCAGATCAACGAGTATGCTACCTGCATATTACACACACAAAAATATTTTCACCTCTTAATATCTTAACTCCTCTCATTTAAATATCAGATGACCCAGTGGCTCAACGGTTTGAGTGTTGGCATGTGAACCCAATGGTGGTGAGCTTGAATCTCACTAATGGCAAAGACTTTTTCCCTTTTAAACTCCAGTAGCGTTGGATTAAAATCGCACAAGCTTAGTATGCACTGGAAATTCACATCACAAAAGCTAACCCATTCCTTAACTCATGGTCTCACATTCCAAGTAACAATGAGTAATTTTGATGCCATTGTTTATTTAACCCACAAGTATAGATAACTGTTTTCTTCCATTTTAAGGTTTGCGACAATTGTGTGTTCTCTCATCACTCTGAAGTATGTAGCTGTTTCTTTCTCTGAGACCATTAAATCATCAGCACCAATATTTACTGCAATCATTGCTTGGATTATGTTAGGTTAGTATTAATAATAATTTAGTATAACAATAATTGAAGGGTATCCCGCAAAAGTGGCATATATCATTCTTTTGCCTTAAAATCCAAATCTCTCTAAATTCACTCTACTTTGGCATACAGACTGGTTATGGTCTGAATTCACCAAATTAGCATCTGACTTTTGCCTAAAACTGAACCAACTCAAAACCAAAGAAATCAACCATGCATCAGATCCTTTTGTTTCTGTTTCTTGCGTTTTGGGGAAAAGTCATAAGCTAATCCTTCGGATCTTAAGCTTTCTAATTGCAAAATAAGTGCAGAACTTCATTTACAGTATATGATACCATTTCCAGTTTATATGCCAAAGTAGAGTGAGTTAAGAGATGTTTTGGATTTTAAGGCAAAAAAGCAATATACGCCCCTTTTGCAGAACACCCTTCAATTAAAAATGATCGTTTTTGTCAATATTATAATGAAGGTAGTTATTTTGCTTGGTACATCTGAAGGATAAGGGGAAAAGACCAAGGCTGTCAGTAAGGGCTGGCATCGGTGCCAAGGATTTTTCTGAGATTTAGGTTCTTGTCTACTTTAATTGAAAAATAAAAATAGATACAGGTAACAGCTAGCCTCCCACGCAGTCGTTTTTAGGGGGCTTGTATTTCACCTCCTCCCCACTAATGCCTGCTTATCTGAAGCCAACATTCCTTTCCCGCCGCTTAACCAATCACATTTTACCTACTAAATTCTGGAAGGTTGACCTTGACCTCAGGATGCTTTTTGCAGGATAGTTGCAAAGACAGAGCTTGAGCAAGCTCTGATCACCGTGTGCTCTACGTTCAAAATTTCCTATTGAAATGTTTATCAACTGGCTTGAATTTATGAATTTGTGAGAGGAAATAACGATAATATTTTCGTCAATATGCCGATTAGTTACGGAAAGTCGCTTATTTATCAAGCAAGCTTCGCCTTCAATCTTCGATATCCTCGCTGCTGGTCATGTTGTAGCTGTTGTGTCACCTCTCGTAAATTTGATGAAGGGCCAAGTCAGCTATTTAAGAAGTATTGGTGTATCTTTGGTTAGTCGGAGTGATTTGGAGGAAGGAAACTTTGCCATCGGTAGACCATAGCGTGCAGTGGATTGAATGAGCTTCTAAATACTAAACTTTACTGCATAATTTTACCGTCCGCTTCTCGTGAACTGAAGAAAAAAGTACGAATTGGCGCAGTCTATGTCATCGGTGTTTGATCACTTCTGACCGCTTCTCCAGGATGTTTTGGGGGCGCTGTGTGGGCGAATTTCATCTGATTTAATGCGAGACCATGAGAGATTGAGCTTTCTTGACAGTTGTACCATGTGTGAAAATCCAGTGGGTAATTTCACGTCGGTCTACTCTTTGTTTGATCGACTGATGAAATGCTTCAGATTTCTAACTTGGTCATGTCTAAATTGTTATTCGCTTTTTCAGATTTTGAAAGTCTGTTGTAACACATCGTATTACTCAAAAACAAATCGGCTCAAGCACTTTGATGCGTTTACAAATTCGCGAGAGAAAGAAGCACGCATAAGGATTAATTTTACTTGTAATCGCTGACAGTTGCTCGATCGTGATTGGCTAGGATGCCCGCAAGTCAAACAATGGGAAAGGAATGTTGGCTTCGGGTAAGCAGGCGTTTGTGGGGAGGAGGTGAAATATGATTCCCCTAAAAACGGCTGCATGGGAGGCTAGGTAACAGCATGTTGTCTATTACACAGTGGCAACATCCCTTAAGAGATTTCTCGTGCTAAAAGCTCAAATCAGAATTTGTATTTTTGGCAAAACCTGTGTCCAGCACACCTTTAAGGGAACTGGAATGAGATTTAACACAGCCTGGCAATTCTGAGACCATTTTCTTGGCAGCCAGTGTTAACTTGGTGCACTCACCCTCTTTACTATCTGTTGTTGTTTCGTATTGTTTTGCAGGAGACAAGTCAACTCTCTTTGTGAATCTTTCTCTTCTTCCTATCATGGCTGGACTCTCACTTTGTACTGCTACAGAGCTAAGCTTCAACATGGTTGGATTTATTTCAGCTCTTTTAAATAATGTCATGGATTGGTAAGTAACTTTAGCTGTAAACTCTATCAAATCTTCATTAATTCTTCTCTAAACAAATCTGCTCACTAGTAACAGCCGCCGATGCATTGCTAATTTCCATTCTCTGCTTTTTTCACCTGGTATCAAAGCAGTTTTATGCCAGTTCTCTATCATTCATTTTATGAGTAACCCTCATCTTTCTGGATCTGAGAAATTATTCAATTTTTATACTAGGTTTAAACTAATTAGGTTTAATTAACTAAGTTTAATTTTTTGTAAGTCTTGATGGTATTCAAACTCAATGTCATGCAATAAATTTTTCATTGAGAATACTGTTATGGTGTCTGTGGAAATCATAAGTGAACCAACACAAAACAGCTGGAATTGACTTCATGTGTCTAAAAATTCTCTTCTTTTTCTTTTATAGTTTCCAGAATGTTTTTTCAAAGAAGCTTCTTAGTAGCGACCATCCTTACAGTCCCCCAGAACTTCAGTTTTATACAAGTGCTGCTGCTATTGCTGTTCAACTACCTTTCTGGTTCTTCATGGTAATTTAAAGCCACTTTGTCTTAAAGGAGTGTTGCATACAGTATTTTTATGTTATTTTAGCCTGCTTTGCCCTGTGATTGTTTAGTAAAATTGGTGTGCCTTTCTCTAGTGAGAAGCAAAAGAAAACCTAACATGCTTTCATGTATTTTACTGCTTGTGGATCCCAGTGGCATGTATTTGCTTTTGATTCATGATGCTGACAGTTAACACTTATTATGATTGGCTTGAGTTGCGGTGATTGCTTTCGTATTAAAACTTGTGCTACTCCTGAGTACAAATACCTTTCTTCTGGGCTTGGATGCAAAATTCCCTTCAATAACAAGCTTTCCCACTTCTCCCCACCCCCCTCCTAAGAAGACTGTAAACACCTATGGTTCACATTGGAGTTAATCTTAAATGTTTATGGTTTATTCAACTTATTTAAGCTTAAATCATCAAGATTATTATAAACTCTTGTTTCATCATTTTCAGGAATGGCCCGAAGTGAAGTTAACAGAAGACAAATTTTTGATATTTATTTTTATTTTGAATGGATTCATGTTTTACATGCAAAGCCTTACAGCTTTTGGATTGATGTCCCTCATTTCTCCAGTTACGTTTAGGTATGCAAAATTCTGGTTTGGTTTGTAAAAAGTTCAAATAACATTGAGTGGATGGGCCCCTTACATCCAGAGCCCTGTTCAGTCTTTCAGTAATAATGAGAAGTAACGTACAGAATACAAGAAATGACCAAAGCAAGAAAAATTAAAAAGAATACCTAAGTTTGAGAACACCAGTGTTTCAGAATGGATTTTCATGACTGTTTTAGACATACAACCTTGGATGAAACTCTTGACAGACATCATGTAATTTGTAATTACCGGTACGCACTATAAAAAGATGTCATTAAACCAGAAGACACTTACTGACCTCCTCACCCCCGAACAAATACAATTCTTGTGTTACACAAAACAACATTGAAAGAGGGGAGGGGGAAGAATGGCCATTCATTCAGTGACGGTTTTTATTTCAGTCAGGATGACAGGAAAAAATTGGTATCGGTAGTTTTGTCCAGTGTTGTAACATTAAGTTGGGACAATTTGCATTTTTTTGATGTCTCAGTCTTACATGTAGCACATTTTTTCCCAAATTCCTGTAATTCTGGTCAGGAACATAAACCTTGGGAGACATGGTAATATGCCCTTGGTGATTTCAGGAGATGCAAATAAAGTTATGTACAGTTGAGCGTCAGCTTGCAGACACCTCTCATAAGCAGACACAAACAAACCACAGTCTTGATGATTTGTCCACTGAAATCCTACAGTAATGTTATAACCTCCTGAACGTGGACGCCTATGCTTGTTCCATTGGTGTCCTAGTCTTTTTATACTTACCGGTACATTGGCTCCTTTAAATATTTGCTAAGTAATTTATCCATCCCATGGGAAAAAGGAATTAATTGTGGGACAAGAATGTATCTTTCAGTTGTATCATTTCAATTAGCAGTAGAAAAATGAATTTCCAGCAGTATCAGTGTTCCAGATAAGAGGGGGTCTAAGGTGTAAAAACCTACAATTATCAGTTAAATCACCTAACAAATTAATAGAAAATTTATAATAGTTTGGTGGGAGCACTGGGAATTTGACCCATTGGAAGTCCATGTTTGACACCCTGCCTTTCAATCTTATCTGGAATCCTGAGTATAGAATTGATATTTTTCTTTCAGTGTGTTCAACACAGTGAAGAGAGCAGTCTTGATCTGGCTGTCTGTGTTGGTGTTTGGAAATGAAGTCAGTACCCTTGGTGCCATTGGAACTTTAATGGTGACTTGTGGGGTATTCCTTTACCAAAAGGCAAAGAGTCACCAAATACAGCTGAACGAAAGGGTTAGACAAGACAAGGAACATGATGTTGTTTAAACAAGCCTATTGATGACAGACTGTTGGTCATGTTGGGCAGTGTACATGTATAAAGCTACTGGCTTGGGGATATTGACTGTCAAGCAAGTGATGAAATTAGGTGGAGTTTCAACCACAGAGGGAAATCTGGTTGCCAAAGGATGTTGATGGCAAGCACCTTGAATGGATGGGCCTAATATTTAACACTATTGTGAGTGATCACTTTGCACAGGAATTGAAATTGCTCCTGACCAAATTAACTCTGTTGAGCAAGTTAAATTTCATGTGTACGAATGAAGGTCAAACTTTTATGTCAGAGAACAAGTTAGGTGGTCAGATTTGTGGCCTGTTTCCTGTAAGTCAGGTTTGGCTCAAGTACAGTGTGTGTGGTGCTGCCTTTAGAATACTTAGGTATTTCTGCATGGCTTATGACTATGTGGGAAAAGCAGAGAGCTCATAAAAAAAATGGATGGTAACCACCTATTTTTTTGTAACAAAAAATTTTAAAAGTTTCAAAATATGCCATAATGTATGGCAAACATTTTCCATTTTGATTCTAGTTATAATAATAATAATAATAATAATATGATGATGATGATGATTGATAAATTATATATAAATAATAAAAAAATTGTTTACAATTCATTGAATATTTACAAAAGAACAAAATATTGCAAAAATTATTAAGTACAAACTATGAGAAAACTGTATTAATTCTTTGTTATAAATGCTTATCTAAAACCTTTCACATTGATAAATAATATTTGAAGTAAGAATTAAGCACTATAAGCATTAAAAATTATGTCAATTCATAAAAATAAAATCACTGTGTCAATAATGAAATCCCAAATACATTCCTCGCAGCTCAGGTGTGATCAGTAACTCTTGCAGGCAATCCAGTGTTTTAAAATTAAAAAAGACAGCAAAAGAAAATTATCCATCTCTGATATTAAAATTGCTAATTTGGGTAGGCTCTAATGTTTTCGATCTGTAAATCTGAGTCAACAAAGTCTAGCTGTCGTCTTCTGGATCTTGAACCTCTCAAGCATAGTATCGCAGAGCACACCATGATGAAAGACACTTTAGCTCTTATTCAGGAAATTGCGCTTGAGTAACTGTCTCCCTTCTTATTTGCAATCAGCTCTGCAAGTCTGCTGTGGTACTTAACGCATTCATCTGCCATTCTACCTGTGGTCGTGAAAACTAGGGGAGTGAATGTTCCCTGTTCGATCTCCATTACTCTTTCTGCATGTTGCCTCTTCTCATTCTCATGTTTCTTGTAGATCTGTTTAGGAGTCAAGTCTCTGTAAGAGTTTGCATTGGGGTGACACATCCGTTATTTCCCAGTTGTACCGTAACCCGATTGCATCTATAAATTCCTTCTTATTTAGATTGTAATCAAGCTCTTTGAGGGGAGTCACAGTCAGCCAATTTGATGATCCCTTCTCTGTAGATAACTCAACAGCTCGCTTAGTTTTTGTTGGCAGGGAGTTCTTCACCTGTTCCAGCCTCTTACTTAGAAAGTCATCTTTTTGTTTTTGTGCACTCAGTTGTGTTCAAATTTGAGGCATCTGGAGACTGGTGCTCTTGCTCAACAATTCGCCTCACGAGCGGATCAGTAACTTTAATTGAGGCCTTGTATTCAGAGGATGAGGTCACTACAGGATCTGTAAGTCCAAAACCTCCCATGTACACAGGGGAACCAAGGAGGCTGCGCTCTACTTTAGTGACTGTATGCTCAGTGACAGCAGGTATGAGGACCTCATTAATCGCGTGTTCGAGTGGCTCTAGTAATTCTGCAATATCTGGTAGTGTTCGTCGAGTGGTGCCACAGACCAAAGGTGAAGGCGGCATAGCTTGCTTGAGGCTGTGATGTGGCAAACTCTGTGGCCAAATTCAGAAGGGCCACTGATGTTGATGTTGTAATTTCAGAAACTTCAGAATGTTTCTGAGGTTGTTTCTCCAACAAAAATGCCTTAATTCAGGGGTCGTAACTCAGTGTGTTTCCACACAGAAGACTTACAGAACGATTAACTTTATGAAATACAAACTCATTCTCGACATTCTCCTCTGCCCGCATGCCATCAAGTCACTGTCTCATTTTAAACCGACAATGTCACTGTCCATTTTGCTTTTATTTTGTTGCTGTCACCATTTCACAGGAGTGGTCGTGTCGTTCGTCATCATTGCATTTCCTTCATGTTGCCGTTTCAGGGACGTGTCACCTCTCGGAATTTACCCTAACAGAGCCTCTCTCTATATGAACAGAGGTTGCTCCTGGAGCAAATGCCAAATATTTTTAAATAATAATAATAAAAGTTTTCATTGTGAATCATAGTAGCTGCCCTTCATATTAGGTCTGCTTTTCCTGTATAGTTAACAAATAGAATGTGGTTTAGTGTTGTCTATACTCTTATCGACAGTAATATTTATCACCACAGTGGCCAAAAATGTTGTGGACTCATGAGGCGCAAATTCATTCTATTTGTTTTTTTACCACAATATCAACGTCAAAGAAAATGTTAATGTCAGAGTGTGAGCTGAAAAAAGGCATTGCGTGACATGTTGACGCGAGCAGCGTTGTCTAGACTCTTATCGACAACGGCAAATTAGCCAATCATATTGCAAAATTACTAGCACTTGTGGTAAAATTATAAATGGTGCAAAAAATCTCCCACCTTTGTAACTGGAAGTGCACCAGCTTCTTGGGCAATGCCAAGATGTGCAGTACTGCATGTCTTAAATTGTGAAGGTAGTGAATTTCCCACTCACAAGAACAATCAAGAATAGTCATTTTTACCACATTTGCTAGTAATTTTGCAATCTGATTGGCTAATTTGCTGTTGTCGATAAGAGTCTAGACAATGCTGGTCATCAATGCTTTGTGCAATGCCTTTTTCAGCTTGCGCTCAGAAATTAACATTTTCTTTGCCTCTGATATTGTGGTAAAAAGCAAATAGAATGTGGTTTAGGGTTGTCTGTACTCTTATCGACAACAATATTCATCATCACAGTGGTCAAAATTTGCTGTGGACTCACTTGGCACACAACGTTGACCACTGTGATGACAAATGTCGTTGTCAATAAGAGTATAGAAAATGCAAAACCACATTTAATTTGTTAAATAGTCATGCTTGTTTGCTCCCTTTTGGACCTGCATTTTCTCATTGGCTCTTCAAAGATTGAGTTTTTAAAACCAATTGTAAATGGGCAATGAGATTGGGATCTTTAATCAACTGATTGGGGCTAAGGCTTAGCCCATTAAAAGGCACTGAAGCGATTCTTTGATTCCCCTCCCCTGCACCCTAACAAATAAATTGCTCAGTTTCTGCATGGACTGCAGATTTGTAGTTATCTTTGATCTTCATCATTGTTTGAGGAAGGAAGCCTGAATTGTTTTGCCATTGCAACAGCCGTTGTGGAGTGTGGCGTGTCTGTTTTGAGCTTCCTTAAAGTAATTTAATATTAGCATTTATTTTATACATTGACTTCACACTTACTGAAATTAGAATTTACTCTGACTAATAGTTTGTGTGTAAAAGGTAGGATTTTCAAGACAATTGAGTCATTCTTGTACATTAGTCACAAGAAATAGTTCTCACTGAAAGCCATATCATTCTGTAAGGAATCAAATTTACACTTTGAAATAATTATCATTAGAATTTCAAGTAATTTGTTAAATTATAGAATTTTTTTATTATTACTGCACCTTTCAATAACATCAAGATGCAAAATCCCAACTTTAACATCCAACTACAGATTGTTGTTTTCACTATCATCAATCATGGTGCCAAACAAAATATTGTAAAAATACAGAAACCATCAATACATTGCAAGGACATGGCCGTTTGACCCCCAAATTTAAAAGTGCACCTAACCCCAAAATATTTGCACCTGTTTGAAACACATTGCATCTCTTTTAACCAAATCTTGACATTTTATAGGCTGTAAAAGGTACAAAATGTACCCATCATCTGTCACATGACCAAACTTGTAAGGGGTGTGGGTCTATTAATGATTTGACATCACAAACTGATTTGTATCACAGGAAGTCTTTGTAAACATGCATGCAAAGCAGTTTGTGATGTTAAATCAGGAATATATCCATGCCCCTTCCAACTTGGTTGTGTACCAAATGACGCTTAGTATATCATACATTTTGAAGCCCATAAAAGTCCAAAACTGGAAATAAAGGATACAAGTTTTTGGAAAAGGTACAAGTATTATGTTAGCAGAAAAAATATTTGGGGTTACCTTAGGTGCACTTCTGATATCTGCAAAATGCTTGACAACAGAAAAGATCCAACTGCTGGTTGGATTTTGAACTTTGGAGTTCAGGTTTTATTGAAAAGTGCAGTAAATCACTGTTTCACACTTACCTAGAACCAGATTTGAAAAAGCAAAACATAAGATAATATTATTTTGCAATATTTGATGAAAGGTTAGTGGAATTTAACTAGCTCTTTGTTGAGGACAAGTTAGGTGGTGGTTTGTGGGCTGTTTCCTGTAAGCCAGATCTGGCTCAAGCTACAGTGTGTAGTAATACTACAAGGCTTATGACAATAAGGATAAAGTTTTTATTGAAGAATTGACACAATGTTTACAAAATGGACACCACACTAGGAACGTCACAATGCTGCACTGCTACAATACACTACTTACAATACCTTACTTACAATGCATTTCATTAATTATCTGCTAACAACACCACATCCTGTCATAAGCTACTTAAAAAACTTCTGTTTTCACCTTTTTTTGATAATTAATATTCATTTACAACTGCTTTGCAATTGAACTTCTGATGAAAAAAAAAACACTTTATGAGATTTAACTAAAAAAATTTAAGAAATACCGTGGTTAAAATTATAAGAAATGTGTTTTAGAATAATAACAGTGGAAATACGAGAAAGGGCGACCTGATAGAAGTGTGACCAAATCAGACTATGCAAGAAATAAAATTGCTTGAAATGAAGAGTTGCCATTTTTTGTTTAAGACAGTGATGGTGCTATTTTTGGACTCCCAAACTTGGGTATATTAGTGCTAATTTTTATTAGGTGCATGCTCTTTCTAGCAATGTTGATGGAGTTTTGTTACATGGCCTGTATCAAAAGTTGAAAAAACCGGCATGGACATTCTAAATTCTACTTGAAAATCATTGAAAGGTCAGGGAATTCTATATTTGGCTTGAGATTCCTTGTCAATAAAGGCAATGTTTGAAAATTAAAGGAATTGATTTCCATTGCTGGCTTCATCGCACAAGGATATTATCTCGGATGGTCACTGGAAATAGGTTTGCGTTCAGTGAATTTTTTTCTATCCCAATGAGTTTGGTGACGCTGCTCATAGAGCAAAGATTGTTACAAGTAATGAAAAAGCCCCCATAATGAGAAACAATTTCCTCCTGACATCTTGGCCAAAGTTACATTAAATATATGGAACAGAACCCCATGCTAATGAACCACAGTATAATGAAAGCCCTGTTACAACAAACACATTAAAGCAGCCCAAACTTTAAATCTACCCTGATGTAATTAACAAACAAATATCCTCATGCAACTGAAGCTGAAGGCCAGCAAAACAGATCAACAGACCTGTATTTCTACAGGTCCGTCCAAAGTTCAACTGTCTGCAATTCTGTGCTGACTGGAAAGTCATTTTTTGTTCCAATTTGGATCCCAAAAAATTTGGTGATGTTCACATGAAGGAAAACACCTTTCAACTGCTATCATCCTTTGGTAGCTTTCTTGAAAAAAATCTTCTGAGAGACTTTCTGAACAGCAGAAACCATCTGCTTCATCTTCATGACTGGAAGAGATAGCAATCTTTGTACTTTTTCCGAGAGCGAGGGTCTGACCCAAATTCCAATGCCTTTCTTCTCAGCATGCAATTCTGCCTTTAAAAGTCGTCTCTGTAGTTTCATGTAAGGAGTATTGTTTAAAAGAGTGGACATATGGCATGTAACTGCCACGCCCTGTCGCACCAATTGTTCATTCACACATGTGTTTGAGAACCAACCCTGAAAAAAGAGGAATAGAGCATTGAGTTTCATTGGCTAAGATACACAGTTGAAAGAAATGCATGTGCTGTGATTGCTTCAGTTGAGTTCATTGTGGCTCCACAGTACAGATAACCCATCCGTATGTCACACATCACAAGTGCGGCCATCATTTTCACTGAAGAAATGATTTTAAAAGTGACTCACTCTGTAAGTAATATCACCTTGAAAGTATACTGAAGCAAATCAGGGGAGAGGTTATAGTGTTGCCAAGTTTCATGAAGAGTGGAAAAATTATCTTGAAAAAAGAGAAAGATTGGAAATCTTGAAACAGTAAAAGCAATAACAAAGCTTTTCCCTTTTGGATAAATTATTGTGTTATACAAGCAAATTAGACTTTTCTGAACAACATGAAGAGCTGAATCTCTTAAATTCTCTATTGAGTCCCTATGAACTAAACCATCCATTTGGTGTTTTTTAAAATTCTTTATTAGGGGTGACAAAAGGTAATGTTGAGAATTTGTGCAACTGTGAAACCAACCTTTTTTCTACAAGTTCAAGGTATTTTTAAGCATGAAATTTTCTAGGCCTGTTATTGAGGTGTGAAGAGAAGGGATTTCCAAGGAAAGTAGCAGGCCATACAAAGGCTATTGTTTGACCTTGAAGTGATCGAGTGAACAAAATAAAAAAAAAAACAGCAACAAAAAAACTGGATAACATGACTTAATAAGTCAGTGTAATAAGGGCATTATAGTGACCATTTGGTCTATAAATACAAATATCTCTAAATTTGGGGCTATGACAAAACACTGATCCCTGGTTTACTGATCCCTCACTGATCCCCTCTAAACTTCACTGGAAAAAGTAAAACAACAAAATAAAAATTGAATTGAGACTGAATCAAGTTCACGGATAAATTCTGGCTTACCTGAAGGAACCCAACAAAGATGGAAAGAAACAAAAACGGCTTGAAGACAAACACAAGCAAGCGACACAACAAACTGGTAGTTTGTTCTGTCTAGAGCTTATTTATTAGCTCTTGGCAGAACAACTTCTGGTTGATGTGTCATTCGCGTCCATTTATCATCCAACCATTTTAGTTTCTTTCTGCTTTTGCTGTTGTTGTTGTGGTTTTTTTGTGGAAACAGATAACATACTTGATGATGCTTCAATTTATTTTCTGCTTGTTTATCAGAGAAGAGAACCAGGGGTACTTGTAAATTATCCGGCCAAGTTTTCCGCCGTATTTGAAATTTGAGGTAAGCCAGAATTTATCCATGAACTTGATTCTGCCTAAATTCATATTTTATTCTGTTGTTTTACTTTTCCGAGTGAATTTTAGAGGGGATAAGTAAGGGAACCAGTAGGGGGATCAGTAACTGGGGATCAGTGTTTTGTCAAAGCCCCTAAATTTGCCCTACTTTCATCTATACCTTGGTTATTGCTTTGAACTGTAGGTCTGTATATATATTTTGTGACCAAAAGGGTCAAATATATACATTAATCTGATGTGAGGTTAGTTTCTTTTGTATGGATTTTCAAAAGAAATCATTCATGTGCATGTCACTTGAGTTGGTTCAGTTTTAAGCTGAAGTCATACTCTACCATCAGGCCTTCAAATCACAAAATAAGTGTCGGCCTAAGTTTCTGACACAACCAAACTGTAGGCCAAGGTAGAGTGAATTATAGAGAAATAGGGATTTAATGGCCAAATAATTTCAAAGGCCATCTTCATAATTATTGTGTCCTTCCTGCATGTAAGTACTCCTTGGCAAGCAAATTTTGAGCTGTTAGAGCCAGAACTGTACAAGAAAGCTTGACTGTTTCTCTTTAATGTAAGATATTTGGGCAATGTGCCTCCAGTATGAGGGGGGTTAGGAATTTTAATTCCTTGCCTCCCCTGTTCCTAAATGTACCTCTCTCTTGTACAGTATACAGTCCAAGGTGTTGTTGGTCACTTGTAAGGGGGTAATGTGCACTTTAGCTGACATTAAATTGTCTGAGAGCCACTGGTATCCTCCATGCCGCAATTCCACTCCTAGCAGACTTACAGTGAGAAGATGAGATTGTGATGAGGGCACTGAGTGGAGGAAATAAAACAAAAACCCTGTAATCACTGACCACAACATTACTCCTATGGAGGGTTGAAGCATTATCAAGAGTACACAGGCACACTACACATGTACCATATGTAGTGTAGTCATCTACTTAACCACAAAGACGCGCTATAAAAGGAAAAGCTCCACCCCATTTCATTTGCATTTTACTTTTACTGTCACCAATGTGCGATGATGCAAGCAAACCATTTTGAATTTCAGAATTAGCGCCATAAATCGAAACGCTCAAACATTGGCACGGCAATTTCAGAACATACAAACCTCCACATATTCTTCCATGGCGATAAAAGTCACTGACGGAACTCGTAAACAAGAAAGACACAAAATACTACAAACTCGTTGCTCAGAAGCAGTCTTTTATTGCACAAATTTTAACGGAGTTCTGTATGGGTCGACAGTTGATTGACAAATGATCTGAACGTACCTTAGGTACTGCCCTTATATAGCACGTCTTCGTGTTTAATTAAAGAGGCACTCACTCTTCCGTTGCTTTCTAAGTAATGTGGTTTATTCTCTGATCAATTATCTTTATAGTGTACAATGATTATTCTACTTAGTAACAGTATTTTAACATCATACAGTACTTTCACTTTACCTTAGTACTGGGCAATAGTAATAGTACATTGTTATTGCTATACTAATCAATACACTACATCCTTCCCGGGCAATCTTCAAGAAATAATCAATAATACAATTTTTAACGATTTTACAAAATCATGAAATCAGAATAATGGCCAAATCAATAATATACAAAGTTGTTATGATCCCTAGTTGACTTAACTACTCGTCCTGACCTACATGTAGTAATGACCCGGTTGTTCTGAGTGGCTTGCTCGTTACAAGACCAGAAGGTTCAGTGTTGTCACAAGCATCAGAAGCTGTAGCACCAGAGTCATTAGACTCTTCAGTTTTGGTACCGATTTCTACTTCAATATCATCAGTAGAATTCTCACTAGGCGCATGCTTCAAGTATTTTGCATTGCGAACTAAAGTGACACCTGTACCCACGTTGACTAGACTAAACATGTCTCTTGCTTTAGTCTCATGATCATGTGCTTAGCCGAAGAGAATTTAGAGTCTAACTTATTCAGCTTCATGTTAGCACAAAATACGACGTCACCAATTCTGAAGTTATGCCGGGGTGCATTTTGCTTGGTGTCATGATAGTCCTTTAAATGCGCTTGATACAAGCTGCATTTTGACCGGTACTCGTGATCGAGTGCCAATGCTGCTGTATTTCAGTTAGACTAAATGTGTGGTACTTTTGTACGAATTTCGTGATTGAACAACAGCATAGTGGGCGATTTTCCACTGATCTGATGTGGACTTGCTCAATATAGCATGATATAGCTCCTCTTGCCAGGATTTACCTTCAGAGACCACTGCATGAAAATTTTTCTTTAAATATTGGTGAAATCTCTCTGTTGCTTTACGCATAGTACAGAGACACGTGGATATGTTTTATTCCACACGATTTGAGAAACGCTTCAAACTCTTCACTGGCAAACTGTTTTCCGTTGTCAGACCAATTCTTCTGGAAATCAAAATCTAGCAAATATATCAGTCAATGCTTTTATGACTTCGCGTGAAGTGATTTCTTTCAAAATATACGCTTCCGGGTAAGACGAATAATAATTGATGTAGGTCAGTATGTATGTACTTTCGATTGGACCTACAAGATCTACTGCACTCTTTACCCAAGGACCACGAGGTAAAGGCGTTGGCTGAGGTGGCGTGTGCTTATTCAAAGGCTGATTCACCACGCAAGCTTGACAATTTTTGATCTGACATTGTTTCTGCTGCTTTGTCCATACCGGGCCAGAAAAAAAAAAACATTTGGAGAAATTGTTTGGTCTTTTACTATTCCTTGATGCGTTTCGTACGCTAATTTTAGAATTTGTTTTCGCAACAACTGTGGAACAATAATTCGGTTCCCTCAAAGAATAACTCCTTCAAAAACTGACAATTCTTCTTTTATACGGTCATGTGGTTTCAAATCAGGCAACAATTTCCCATTTTGAATTTGAACAAGTAATTTGGACAGCATGACATCTTTGCTGGTTTCCGCTCTCACGTCAGAAAGAGTGACAGCCTGAAGATCAGACATGTTTGATGTGTAAACGAATCGTACATAATTTTCGCAAATGAAACCAGAGTCTGAACAATCCTTTTTGCTTGGATGGCAATCGCCACAGCAAATCTGCTGTATTAGCGTTCCCTGCAATATGCTGAATATGAAAATTGTACTGGTGCGATCTTCAAGCTAAACGCTGAATGTGCAGAGGTAGAACTTTGCTTGAATGTGGGTCAAACATAGTGGAGAGAGGCTTGTTGTCTGTTAATAGAGTGAACTTGATACCAAACAAATAATTGTGTAAGCGTTCGACAGCCCAAACCCAGCCTAGAGCTTCGCGCTCAATTTGCGAATACCTCCGTTCCATCGGTGTGAGTGATTGACTAATGTATACGATCGGTTTACGCTCACCGGTACCTTGATCTTGCAATAGAACGGCTCCTAGACAGACTGGACTGGCGTCAGTAACAAGATAAGTTGGAGCATCTAAATGAAAACAAGCCATGACCAGTGCACCTGACAGCGCGTCTTTCAAGGCTTTGAATGCCTCTACTTGTTCTTTTCCCCATGACCATTTCTGCTCCTTTCGAGTAAGCTTTCGAAGTGGTTCGACAATGTTCGCATAATTTGGGATGAATTTAGCAACGTAGCCGCAAGTTCCAAGAAAGGATTGAAGATCAGATACACTGTCCGGAGGAGGCGTTGCTTTAATCACTTCCATTTTTGCCAGATTGGGCTTAATGCCTTTTTCAGAGACAACATGGCCTAAAATCAAAATTTGCTTGATGCCAAATTCACATTTGCTACGATTGAGTTTGAGATTATGCTCATGACATTGATTGAAAACTTTACGGATGGGTTTGACAAGATCGGTCATGGTTTCAGTGTAATTAATTACGTCATCAACTGAAATGCGGACACCTTCGATGCCAAACAAGATTTTTTCCATCATTTTCTGAAATGGTACGCTTGCATCACTGAGACCGAAGGGAGTTCGCTTGAACTGATAACACCCACGAGGCGTTATAAACGTGGTCGCATAACGCGACTCTTCAGCTAGCATAAGCTGAAAGAAACCACTCTTAGCATTGATTTTAGCAAAATACTTAGAGCCATGCATCGCATGCAAGGTATCGTCAACTTTAGGTAAAACATAATGCTCTTGTATAACAGTCTTATTTACCTCTCTAAGATCGCAACATACCCTAAGATTGCCCGATTTTATGCTCAAAATCAGTGACCTTTCCTAACCCTTGAAAAATATCATCATACTCCTTTAGCAATGAATCCAGCTCGCTTTGATCACTAGTCTGACCAACTGAATTTACTTGGCTAAGTATTGCTAACTTAAAACTAGAGTCTCGTCCACTGAAGTAATGATTCTGCGTTACCCTCTATTACGTAAATCTTTGAGTTGACAGATTTGTTGCCTGCACTAATGACAGTGTTAACATAACCCTTACAATTTAACATCTACATCTACATAATTTCAGCACTCGGCAAAGTCCCATTGACTTATGGCTGTTATGCGTGTGGCCTCATACACCATAAGCCTTTTTGGGACATCACACCAAGCTGGCCACTTGCTGAATGGAACAGGTCAGCACTAGGGGTGGCCCCAGCCAGAGTTTTGTTACGTCCCTAGTGGTTCTTTTACGTCCCACAGAATCAGAGAATTATGAAGAGCTGTGAGACGGGGCCTACGGTTTATCGTCCTTATCCGAGAAGACTAGAAAGTCTAACCGTTTGTAGATGTCGTTACAAAGGCAGCACTTTCTCCTCAATTATTTAAAGACCCTGAGTGTTGGTCCAGCCGAGGTTTTGAACCTTGTTTCCTGTGGTTGATTTGGATCAGGTTCTCTTTGGTGCCCTGTGACAGCGATCGCGCTTCTTGGATGGCAGTTTCCACGCTTCATGCAATTTTTACAGTATTGGCAAGGTCAAGGTCTTCTTGCTGGAGCAGTTTTCTGTTTCAAGGTACGGGAGGAACATTTCTTAACGATTTGATCCTGTATCATCTCCTTTTCCAGCGACCCAAAGTCGCAGGATTTTGCCAGCTCTCTGAGGCTCGTCAGATACATGTCAATCGACTTGTCTGCCTTTTGAGCTCGTGATCTGAATTTGTAGCATTCTGCTATCACATTTCATTTGGGGGCAAAGTATCCGTTGAGGGCGGTCTTCACCTCTTCGAGCATCTTGTGCTCACCAGGGAGTGTGTTGAAGATACATTGCACTGCAGGGCCAAGGCAATGCACCATCGTGGCTCTCTGGATTGCATCTTCCTTTTTCTGTAGGTTGGATGCAATGGCATAGATTTCAAAGGAGCTCACCCAGTGTTTCCACTCGCTGTACAGATCTGTTGAGTTGATGTTGAATGGAGTAGGTGTGGGTAGCGTTTGTTCCATTTCTCATGGAGGTTCTGCCAGGTCTGGCTGTTCAATGACTTCTGCCGGGTCTGGCTGTTCGATGTCTTCTGCCGGGTCTGGCTGATCGTTATTTTCTGCCTGTTCTGGCTGATCGGTGTCCTCTGCAGGTTCGGCAGTTACGAGTTCATCCTCGTCGCCAGTGTGTAGTATAGTCATCTACTTAATTAAAGAGACACTCACTCTTCCATTGCTTTCTAAGTAATGTGGTTTATTCACTGATCAATTATCTTTATAGTGTACAACGATTATTCTACTTCTACTTAGTAACAGCATTTTAACATGCAGTACTTTCACATTACCTTAGTACTGGGCAATAGTAATAGTACATTATTGTTGCTACAGTAATCAATACACTACAACATAAAACCTACCACTAAAGTGCACCTACATAATGTAAATTAAGGCAAAACTCTTTCGTTGTTAAGATAATTCTTTCCACTTATGGCAAGCACATTATACCATTTTCACCTCAAAATTTTGCTTTTCATGTGTCACACTAGCTATGTAGCTATGTAGCTATAACCTTGCTGTGAGAGGCATGGGCCTATTCTTGATAGACTTTTTCGTGGTAAAATGGGGCAAACAGTGCATGAAAGACAGTGTTTGTATGGGGATTGCAATGTCAAATAACTTTCTTATATTGGGTATCTGTATAAACTTTGAATGGCAAAGTTAATTTAGAGGGTCAAACGTTATTCTTTGTAATGCCGAGAGAGAATAAGCGAGAAATCATGTTTTTAATTTTTCATACATTTGCCTGCACATTTTTCCTGTTAGTTTTCACGGAGATCACAGGCAAATGTATGAAAAATTAAAAACGTGATTACTAGCTTTCTAACTCAGCTTTAAAAAGAATAATGTTTGGCCCTCTTAATTAACTTCAATGATTCAGAGTTTGTACAGATACCCAATATTACAAAGTTAATTGACATCCCAATCCCCACACAAACACTGTATTTCATGCACTGTGTGCCCAATTTGAAAATGGTGGATTTTACTGGGAAAGGGTCTATTTTACGTCACTAACTGCTTTCCATTCAAGTTTTCAAAAAGTTTTTGCATTGCAAAACAGTTTGTGATGTTGTGACAATAGTTACTTTATGAATGATGTTTTTTGCTGAATGGATTTTTCATTCAACAATATCTGACAACTTACAGTACCTTTTTGAGAGGAGAAATGTGGGTCCTTGAATCCTCTGAACAGCGGAATGTGACAAACACCAAGAGTGTTGTCCTGCCTTATTTCTCTGACATAACCACGTAAGGCTATATTCTTGGTAACAAACTCTGTTGGGACATCAGACACGGTGTTGAACTGCCTGAACTGAACAACAGTACAACAATTTCTTTTATTGGTGAATAAGTTATAAAATCCTTCTGACATAATAGGTTACCATAGCAACAGTATAACTTGTTAGAAACATCCCTAATTTTAGCTTTTAGTGATGATAGCTCAAAAACGAGCTTGGTGACCTCCATTTTTTATTATTGGTAATTAATTAGCATAATAAGATACATTATTTTGAAAAATTGAGGTGGCTCTGAAACTGCTCCTATAAATTTTTGTATACTTTGCAAAATTTTGGATCTTGCCATGCTTATCGTAACCTATTATCACAGCAAGCCCAAGCGCTAGATATTTATATGCTTTCTAGGTTATTCATACTATTAAAATAAAAAATAAAAGATTTACTTATGTGCCTGTGTCTTTCTTTGGTTGTTTTGGAAGGGATTCCATTAGTGTGAAGACAGTAATTCTCTGTTTGATTTCAAAAACATAATCGCTTCAAGCACGTCGGAAACTGGAAATGGCATTCACGTCTTGAGTTTCAAGTAAATTAAACTATTAACTCCCACCGGGGGCGGGTTTTGGGTTTCAATTTTAATACTTGAAAGTCAAGACTTTAATAGGACGCGCTTGAAATGATTATGTTTTTGAAATTGAATGGAGAAAAACCATCTTCGCGCTAACGGAATCCCTTCCAAAAGGACTAAAGAAAGACATCTTTTCTTTTTATTGTAATAGTATGAATAACCTATAAAGGTTATAAATATCTAGTGCTCAGGCTCCCTGTGCTATTACGTTGAAAAAAATTCTGTAACTTGTTCAGCAACGATTGGGCATTTGTTTGATTCCACTGTAAGGTACTCGCATATAAAGAATGATAGTAATGATCCATTAAATTAAAATTGCCAGAAAGTGCTCGAAACTCAATTACTTGTGTTTCTGTATTGTGGTATTAGTTGAAACATGTATGTAAAATTAAAAAGTGTATTAATTTTGAAGATTGCTGTCACCTTGTAGTATATTTATTTTAAATAAGTTTTTAAGGTTAAAACCACTGCAAAAACTTTGTTTGATCAAACGCGATGAAATGTAATGTTCAGTTTTTCTGGCTTAATTCTCCCTCTTTTTCTGTATTATTAACTTAGATCATTTTAGTTGCCTTGTTATTTTCCTGTAGCTTTGACACGTCATGTGGCTATTTCATGTTATTTCCGGTAAATATAAATACCATGTAAAGTTGCGTTTCCTTTAAATAAACCTGAAGGCTGGTGTTGGCCAGCCAAAATATCGTATCTACGCCTTTATACATTGTTTGATCTGTCTTTGCAGTATTTTCTTATAAATTATAAGTACTTTTATTTTATATTATGAAAGGTGTTCGTCATTGTGGTTTCAAATGATAGCTGAGTTTATCTTTTGTCTCACGATTGAGTCACAAAGATGTGGATCGCGACGTTTCAACCGCTATACTGCTGGTCTTCATCAGACGATGGTGTCGACTGGCTGCGTGTGAGTATAAGAAGCAGCGTGGCTGGTGTTGATTGGTACGTTTCTGTAAAACGTGGTATTGTCAAGTGCCTGTACGATTGATCTAAACACCTCATAACAAAACCATCAGTTATCTCTCATGAAAAGAAACACCTCTCATCAGTCCTTGTTTCCATCGGTTATCCGTTTTCGTTTGTAAAAAAATCTTACGAAAACCAAGGGACGAACAACCACTAAAGAACCTGAACCCGAAATTAAATCTACTGTGGTTCTGCCATACGTCAAAGGCACATCGGAGGCTGTTCACCGTTGCCTACAACAAGGCATACGGACTGTTTTCAGATCTGACACAACTCTTAGATCACACCTAGTGCGACCTAAGGACATTGTCGATCCAGTAAAACAAGACGGAGTGGTCTACAAGATTCCCTGCGAATGTGGTAAGGTTTATATTGGAGAGACAGGAAGATCTATGCATGAACTGATTAAGGAACACGATAGAGACATACAGCTTGCTCGAACCCAATCCTCTGCTATTTCAGAACATAGCAACATGACTGGACATTATCCGCTCTGGGACGAAGTTAAATTTATTGACCGAGACCCACATTGGTACACCCGTAGGGTTAAAGAGGCTATTCACATAAGACTTCACCCTAACAACATCAACAGGGACAGTGGAATTGAAATTCCTGAAGCGTGGATGCCCACGATCAAACAACACAACAGCCGATCAGTACCAAAGCGGACCACTGAGGGAACAATTTCTAGTCTGAACGACAAGGATCGAAATCCTCCAATCAACAACAGCCTAAGTGAGGATCGAAACGCACCAATCACCACCAGCCACGGTGCTTCTTATACTCACACGCAGCCAGTCGACACCATCGCCTGATGAAGACCAGCAGTATAGCAGTCGAAACATCGCGATCCACATCTTTGTGACTCAATCGTGAGACAAAAGATTAACTCAGCAATCATATTAAGTACTTTTTATCCACAGTTGTAGTGATCACTACTGACAAAAGGATTTCACTTGTGTTTGCTTTGGTCTCTGGTATATGGGTTGTGTTTTGCATTTTCTTTTCTTGTGTTTTTAACACTCACTTATAATAAATTTTCTAACTAATAGATGTGATTTTTGAAAAATATGGCTTTAATTCCAAAGATGTTAACTGTTTTCCTAAAATAAGCTGATTGAGTTGTGAAATTTACATGTATACTTACCACATAAGTTCTTCTCAAGATGATTAAAACTCCTGCCCCAGCCAAAGCCCAGGATACACTCTGTGGATCACAGAATTTTTAATAGGAATCAAAGCTGTCTTTAGGAATGCTAACTATGTTCATAACAGAGAATTGACCACTTTGAACACAGGCGTCCCAAGCTCAACAAAGGTGACGTGTAAAGATGTTGTGTTACTGATTGTAATAAAAAGTTTTGTACGGGAAACAAACAGAAAATACCACACTTTCTTAATAAAATCAACTTACCTCAATACACTGTTGTATTCTTTATTGTCTAGCAGTTTTTCAGGCTGGTTTTTAGCGATGTTAGCCAGATTTTTGACGTTTGGGTTTCCTAACGATAATAAAAATGCAAGGCAGTACATTACTTACAGATTGTCAGCCACTTGGAGTGAAGAAAACAAACATTTAAAATATATGCGCTTGCCCATTTTCCCCAAATGATCAGAAAAGAGATGTAAATACTTCCTATCAGCCCAATCTCAAGCCAAAACTACTACCACAGCTCTTGCTAGAAATGTTTTTTGCCGAGCTAGCTCGCCCGATAAAGTTTGTCAACATGCTGGGACAGACCGCCATGGACACAACAAACTTTCCAATTGCATGCTGGGTTACAAAACTATCCCGGCAGGGGCATAGGAGGGCAGTTTTCGACAAACAAATCAATTTGTTCCAGTGGTCCACACTTGGGATTTTGTCAAGGTCAAGGGTGCATTGTTTACCTCGACCAATGATAATCGTCGATCACAGAGTAAAAAGATGTCACTTATTCATCACACTTACATCTTGAACAAGAAATCAGCTTCATTACCCTTCCATTATGCTTCTAATCAGCGTCGCACCCGTCGCAGATGTTATTTACTAGCAGCTAGAGCGGTTTTCAATTGAGTGTCGAAAGTAATTACGGTTTTGCTTTGGTTTTGCATTGGTTTGCTCTGTGATTGGCCAGGAAAATTCGCGCCACTTTCTCAACCGATGAGAAGTAAAACCAAAACCAATTGTGATTTGCATGCGCGTATTTTCCCGCGCTTTATGCCGGCTACGTGTAATTGCTTCGTATTCTGATTGGCTCATTGCACTGCTTACTTCTGTTGTGATTGGCTGGAGTAATTGCTTTGGTTTTGGTTTTACGACACTCAATTGAAAAGCGCTCTAATAACATCAAATGGGTTTTGTCAGAGTTGAAAATAAATGAGAATAAATTTTGACAGCACTTCCAGCGGCAACAATTACGATTGGTCTCCCTTGGTGCCCTTGACCTTGACAAAATCCCACGTGTGGACCCCTAGAGCAAATTGATTTGTCTGTAGAAAACTGCCCGCCTACACCCCTGCCGGTATAGTTTGTAACCCAGCATGTAATTGGAAAGTTTGTTGTGTCCATGGCAGTCTGTCCCAGCATGTTGACAAACTTTATTGGGCGAGCTAGCTCGGCAAAAAACATTTCTAGCAAGAGCTGTGGTGGTAGTTTTGGCTAGAGATTGGGCTGATAGGAAGCGTTTACATCTCTTTTCTGATCGTTTGGGGAAAATGGGCAAGCGCGTATATTTTAAATGTTTGTTTTCTTCGCTCCGAGTGGCTGACAATCTGTAGGTAATGTACTGCCTTGCATTTTTATTATCGTTAGGAAACCCAAACATCAAAAATCCGGCTAAAATCGCTAAAAACCAGCCTGAAAAACTGCTAGACAATAAAGAATACAACAGTGTATTGGGGTAAGTTGATTTTATTAAGAAAGTGTGGTATTTTCTGTTTGTTTCCCGTACAAAACTTTTTATTACAGTCAGTAACACAACATCTTTACGCATCACCTTTGTTGAGCTTGGGACACCTGTGCTTTGAATTGCCATTTTCTTGAACTGGGATCCATACACATTTGGTATCTACTGAGGTACTTATTAGTATGGTTTCCACAACCAACACACAGTGGAGTCTTTCCCAGGTATAGATGTCTAGTCGACTGCCAACTGAAGAATAGGCAAGTTTGCATTTTCGTTCAAAGTTAATTTTAAAATGCAAATATGCGTTCCTGGTCACATTCATGAGGGTACCAAGTGCTCTCATGACCATATGAAGAAGTGCCTTTATTTACCATTAATTTAAAGCAACCAATTAAGCTTACTCTAATTTCCACAATAGAGCTAAGGAAGCTCAGACGGCGTTAAGAATTTCTCAGAGAAACTAAGAGAGACCCAGGAAAAGCCATTTTATAGTGCACAATCCCCGACCAATGAAATGAAAGTATTACGATTATCTTACCCTGAATACTCGCAAATTCCTGTCAACAAAATTGGTTGCTTTGGTAAGTATATCATCATTGTAATCCTCCTCTTCTCCCTCTCCCATTTTATCTCATTGCTAAATGGTAATGCGTCCTTTTTCCCGTGTTTTCCTCGTTAGCGTCCGCCATGTTTTCATCCGAGATTGCGAAACGAGCAACAAACGAAATCAAGCGAAAATTTCTGATTTGATATCCGAAATCCATATAAGGTAGAACTCGGGCGCGTGTTCTCCGACGATGACATCATACTTATGAGAAAGTGACGTTGGTTGAACGTTTGAAGGAAGAAATCCAACATGGCTGTGGTAACCGGTAAAAGTGACTACGGAAATGTCATAATTTCGCTCGAAAATTGTATTTTAAGCTTTGAACAGTTAGAGCAAACTCCTTCAATTAAAGATGGCTTAGATAAAGAAGTAGAAATTGATCTTCGAATCGTAGGATGCGAGTACATTCAGATGGCGGGCATTTTGCTCAAATTACCTCAGGTGAGCCCGCTTTCAAATCTTCACTGGTTGTAAAAACTTGCTCTTATTTTTTAATTTTGAGCTGAATGTGTTTGCTTTGGAACCTTCAGGTAGCTATGGCTACAGCACAAGTATTGTTTCAACGCTTTTACTACAGTAAGTCGTTTGTAAAACACGACGGCGAGGTAAGGAAAATTTTCGTGCATAGCTTTTAGCTGTAGGCTTAAGACTTATTTTCCGCTTAGAGCATTAAGTTTCAAAGTTAAGTCTTACCACTGTCAACGTGTGAGATCATTGCCATAAACCTTTGGTTTTGGCCAGAAAAATTTTGTCCTAATTTTTTTATTTTGATCGAAAAAGTTCATAATTACAAATGAAAACAAACCATCATCTGCAAGGACGCACGTGTTGCCCTTGAGCTTTACTGTTTTGCAGTGTTGGTTTCTTTGTTTCGGTTGAGATGTCCTAAGTTTTTCGACTTCCAATAAAATCTGATGTCGTGAAACCATTAGACAAGCTTAACTTTAAATCTTAATTAGTCTGCGAAATGATTTATGCCGAACCTACCCCATCTTCATAATATTGTATTTCAGATCTGTGCTATGGCAAGTATCTTTCTTGCTGCAAAAATCGAAGAATATCCAAGAAGAATCCGTGATGTAATAAACGTCTTTCATCATATAAAACAGAAAAGAAATGGCAGGTAAATATGTCAACTTGTGTTTGCTGTGGGATGGGCAGTAAGAATTGTGGCTGAACAACAGAATCCTCCAGAGTTTAGTGCTATTGTCAGAGGCTGAACTGAACGTGATCATGACTCAATTCTCTTGACCTCCATCCACTGTTTTACGGTAGTGTTGTTAGAGTTCAACTTAAAATGGGTTGAATTTGACTAGCGATTATGCATAATGCATAACTGCAACTTTTGCTTGCTGTTGTGCATAAATGCAATCTTTCAAGTGCTCAAGGTTTGTTTTTTAGTTAGAAACGTTTTGGGATGAGCTGCATAAATTAATATCAGGTGTAAAGGTAGTGCCACACAGGGTGTTAATTTGCACAGATTGTCTCAATATGTAAAGAAAGCTGTGCACTCTACACAATACCTAAAACAAACGTGCTGCTGCAATAATTAAAAAATTGAACTGGCTTTTTTTGCCAATGATTGTTGCAAAGGAATAACAATGGCTGAAGGCACTACAGTATGTGGTCCTTGGTCTGGACGAAAAAGACATAAATGAGCATTTCTTACCTTAGACGCACAGTAGTGAGCTGAAATTTGTCCTGTAAGTTACCGTAACATTGTACTAACTTGTGACTAAACGAAAGCTTCTGAGAGTTGTCGGAAATCCTGCATTATGAAAAATGGCCGCTCCATTTGAAGGCCCTTTGTCCGGCCAGCGGGTCCTTGGTCCGGCCACTGGACGCTAAATAAACTTCTTGAGTAAAGAGCTCTAGTTTCGTTCCATGAAGAAATTAAATTGTGCTTAATTGCAAGAGTGAAAAGAACTGATGATGCATGTGCAGAGTTGTTTTTTTGCTTGTTAACCCATTCCCGCCGCCGTTGTCATTGCAAAAGTTTGCTAATGGAACCAGTTGGTCAGAAATAAACTTACTTTTTACATTATTACTAAATAAATAAGGTGCAGTGCTACCGGCAAATTAAAGTCTTGAGCAATATTTAACTGGAACACTGCATGCAGTAATTATTTACTCAAATCATTATTAAAATGTGCTTCATTTAAAATTTGACTCAAAGTTTAAAGATTGAATTCATCCTTAGCCTCACTTCAATTGCATGAATCTTAATTTACTTTACATAACTAAACGAAGAGAGTACTGAACTTTGTTTTTTTTAATGTTATCGTCTGGTACAGAAATCTGAGATATGCTGCTGTCAGGTGGCCGCACCTAAGACTTAGAACGCAAAACTTTACATTAGAATATTATTTGTAACTGTAATGAACACCATATCGAGGCTTCGTATTAAGTGATTAACCTGATTCTTTCTGATTCGCCAAGTCGTTGCTTAGCAATTACGTCATTAACCTTTACACGTGGGCGGTATAAAGATAGCATAAGCGGCATATTCCCGCCAGTAGTTTAGCTTAAGTTCGCCGTGCACAGTACGTGTGTTAAGTAAAATTAAGTTTAAGCTACCCTTGGCTATTTAGAGTGCAAGCGGGAATCGATGTGTAAGTACAAACTATTTTCTATGCTTGTTTTTTAGTATAAGTTTCAAGTTTTACGTTTGGACTTCTAGTACCTTTAGTCTCGGTTTTTTATACAACAGCCTAATTGTTCTAGCCCACCACGTGGCAGCGCCCCAGCCTTTAAAGTTTTCATTCCGTCTTGTTTTAGTGTTAAATCTTTACAGTTTATATTCCCCTAGTTTAGGTTTCTATTTAGCAGCTTCCTATAGAATCTCTGGTAATTCAGTTAAAGTCCTTTTCATGCTCGTTAACTCCCTCATCGCTTGCAATGGCGCTCATGTGAGCATGCTTTTATAGTATCGTGCAATTTTATCGTTTTCAAGATTTTACAGTGTACCATTTATTGTAACTAGGACTGTTACCAGTATGTATATCTGCTTGAGATCATTGATGTTTTTAATTGTATCTTTTCTGAGAAGTATGACTGGAAAGTATTGTCACACCGCAATTATGATTGGAATGTTTGCTACCTTTGATTCGTGACTCTTGTCATCTTGTAATCTTTTATCATCAAGTAATTAGTTTATTGCATTGTATTTCAGTTTACGTTCGATTATCGTCAATTAAATCACCGTCAATCACAGCCGATTTTCCGTGATCTCTTGCTTTATTCGATTAGTAAAGCATCTCCCACATCACACGCTTATCTCATCGCGACAAGTTGTTTCGCAAGTGACAGCCTTTCAGCAGTCGCCGTGAACCTGGCGTTACAGTAAAACATCGAGCTTGTTCTAAATTCGTCATTGGTATTCCAGTACTTGTTTGAACTTTGAGAACGTAACAAACAATGAGCATCGCATCCGCACCGGAAGATCTGACGTCGTCGTTTCTTAATGAAGACTTAGAAAATGTCGTGCCCGTAGCCCAATCAGAACTCAATGTCAAAACTTCAAAGCGAAAACAGAAGTTCTCAGAGAAAGGAAAGAGCTTTTTAAAGGAACTGAGAGCAAAAAGAAGGGAAACAGCTTTCCGAAATCTCAAAAGAAAGTTAGATCACATTAAGGAACTACATGAAGATCCGCAAACGGAATTAGAGGTTTGGAAGTCGAACGCAATGAATTAGATTCTTTAAAGGATGTTTTTAACCAAGCGTGTTACACACACGAAAGTCTGCTGGATAGTCCTGCAGAAAAAGAAGAATCCTATCAGTGGTATGACGTTAGGGATCGAGAATTTACCGAACAAAGAATGAAGCTTTGCGAAAAAATCCAGCGCCTTGAAAAGGGATCGCTTTTCACCAAATCTAGCGCCTCGTCGAGCCATAGATCAAAGGTAAGACCCAAGTCATCTAAAGGGTCGACTAGGTCCTCTTCGCGTTCCATTTCACAAGCTAGAGCGGACGCCGCAGCAAAGGCAACCAAAGTTAAAATAGAAATGGAATTTCTGGAAAAAGAAAATGAACTCAGGCGCATTCAACTAGAAAAGGAGTACGCGCTCGCAAAAGCAGAAGAAAGCGCGTTCAAAGAAATTCTAGATGAAGAGTACAAATTAAACACACAAATAAAACAGGAGATTAAACCGAAGATAAGAAGATAAGCCCCCAACAATCAACAGCCGTCACGACAAGAATTGAAAAACAGGAAATGAATCAGAACGGCCCTCCCTTTGTGCCTAAAACGATTCCGGATAACTTTGGCCAGCAACCAGCAAATAGTATGCAGAACTTTGAACGATCATCCAGTATAAGTCTCGCCCTTAATCAACTGGTCAACCTTCAAGCCCAACAAACGCAATTAAGTTCAGCGCTAATCAATCAACAAAGGACCTTTCACCTCCCCGTTAAGGAGCCTCCGACATTTTCTGGCAACTCATTCGAATATCCGGCTTTTGTGACCGCATTTGATAGTATTATCGCCGCCAACATCCCCCTCGATAAGGACAAATTGTTCTTCTTAGAAAAATATACGACCGGCAAGGCCAACGAAGTGGTTAAAGGTTTCCTAGCAACAAACTCAGACACCGCCTACAGTGAAGCCCGGAAACTGCTCGATCGGCATTTTGGAAACCCTGTGGTGGTAGCCGAAGACTACAAAAACAAACTTAGAGGTTGGCGACAGATCAGTGATGGTGATAGCAAAGGACTGGAGGAGTTCTCTGATTTTTTGGTGCGCTGGGAAGAGGCTATGAAGACTATGAAATCTATGTCGGAGCTGGATTCTACTCAGATCCTACAGTCCATCTCCGCTAAGTTGCCGTCGTATTCGGGCGTCAAGTGGTGTAGATCCGCTCACGAGACTCAGGTAAAGGAAAAGAGGCTTGTGCATTTTACGGACTTTGTCAAGTTTGTCAAACAGGAAGCCGAAGTAGCAAACGACCCGATCTTTTCTCCAGACGTACTTAAGAGAGAAAGGAAAAGGAACGCCCTGGCTAGAGACAACCACCGTGGCACAAGGTTGAAGTATCAAGGTGGAACCAATCCAAGTCAATCACTGGTCACTTCTGCCACTCCAGTAGACCATTCCGAACAGCAGCAATTAGCAGCCACATCGAGGCGTGAGCAGTCCTGCCCAGCCTGCAATGGCAAACATACAATAATGAAGAGCAGCAATTTCACCAAGGCCACTGCAGACAAGAGGTTGGATCTCATAGTCGAGAAGCGCCTATGCTTCAGATGCTTCAGAGCAGGTCACATTTCCTCTGACTGCACATCCAAGCAAACCTGTGGTGAATGCGGAAAGCGTCACAACACCTTGCTACACGGAGCAACTCTAAAGACAAAGACACACAGCGAGCAAACTCCGTCAAGCACTCAGGCGTCACGCAATCCACCCCAACCCTTGCAGCCAGCCCATGCTGCCGAGCCTGCACACTCAAACGCAGCCAGCGTCGCCCACAGTTCTGTCGGTACATCGAACGTCACCATCATGTGTCGAATCGTACCCGTAGTCCTGTACCATAAGGATAATCCCAGCAAGGAAATTAAGACGTACGCACTTTTGGATGACGCTAGTGACATGACTTTCGTGACAAATAAGGCGAAGAGCGAGCTCGGAGTTGAGGGAGTCGACACAAGTCTCAATTTAAGCACAATGCACGGTCGCAAAGTAATACCTGTAACACGAATCGACGGATTATAGTGGAGCGCCCCAATAGGCGCGCGCAGGTCGAACTCCCTAAGGCGTATGCAAGAGACATAATCCCATCCAGAAAGGACCAAATCCCAACCCCAGCAGTAGCAGACAAGTGGCAACACCTGCAGAAAATAAGGGACAAAATACCGCCGCTAGACGAAAACCTTGACGTTGGAATACTGATCGGATCCAACTGCCCGAAGGCGATTAAACCAAAGGAAGTCATAGCTGGTAAAAGCGAAGATCCATACGCAGTTCGTACACTCCTTGGTTGGTGCATAGTCAGACCGGCCAATCTTTCAGAGACCCACCTAGACGAGGACGGCGTGGCAGCGTGCAACAGGATTATAGCGCATGAGAACACGCCCGAAACAAGCCATGTTAGCTTTATCCTGGAAGACAAGACAAAGGAAGTTATAAACCCCTGCTATGTAAAGCAAATGCTTGAAATGGACTTTGCGGAGAATAAGAACTCGACTCATCAAGGCCTCTCTAAGGAAGACAGGAGATTCCTGAACATTGCAGAGATGCGCATACACAGACGTGACGATGGCCATTACGAACTTCCACTCCCGTTAAAGGAAAGTTTCAATGGTCTCCCTAACAATAGAGATGACGCTGTCCGACGCATGTACCACCTCAAGAAACGGTTTATGTCGCCGGGTAACGAAGAATATAAGGAAGAATATATGAAGTTCATGGGAGACATGATTGAAAACGGCTACACAGAAAGGGCTCCACGCAATGCTGACGCGAAGCCCGGCATGACATTCTACATTAATCATCACGGAACAAGACATCCGAAGAAGAAGAAGTTAAGAATAGTTTTTAACTGCAGTCAAGAGTACAATGGTGAATCCCTGAACAAGAATCTACTGCAAGGTCCTCTGCTGACGAACAACCTTACTGGTGTCTTGATGAGATTCCGACAAGAGCCCGTTGCTGTGACATGCGACATTGAGGGCATGTTCCATCAAGTCCACGTCAATCCCGAGCACCGTGACCTGCTTCGTTTCCTGTGGTGGGAGAAGAACGATCTTTCTAAGGATCCTGTAGACTACCGCATGACAGTTCACCTGTTTGGCGCGACGTCATCACCAAGCTGCGCCAACTTTGCGCTCAAGCAAACCGCGAATGACTTCGAGGGAGAATACGGTGAACAAGCAGCCAGCTTCATGCGAAACGATTTCTATGTAGACGACGGTTTAAAGTCAGTCGATACAGCAGCGTCGGCAGTAGAATTGGTCAAGAATGTAAAGGCCATGTGTCATCAGGGAGGATTCAACCTTCACAAGTTCTTGTCAAACAGCAAAGAGGTAATCAAGAACATCCCCGAGAAAGACAGAGCAGAGGGAGTTAAAGAGATAGACCTAGACCTGGACACACTTCCTTTAGAACGCACACTAGGAGTTCAATGGTGCGTCGAATCTGACAGCTTCGAATTCAGTGTCGTCCTGCAAGACAAACCATGCACGAGACGAGGTATCCTGTCGACCGTGAGCTCTATATATGACCCTATAGGCTTTGTAGCCCCCCTGCTGCTTCAAGGAAAGTCGATACTACAAGAATTATGCAGTCTCCATTTGGACTGGGACGATCCAATACCAGAAGACGCGAAGATGAGATGGGAGAAGTGGAGAATGGAACTGATGAAACTACAGAGCATCACGATTCCTCGGTGTTACAAGCCTAAAGATTTCGGCCAAGTCGTCAGGGCAGAGCTGCATCATTTCAGTGACGCGAGCGTTCGGGGCTACGGCCAGTGTAGCTATTTACGTCTTGTAGATGATGCCAACAACGTTCACTGCGCTTTCGTGATGGGAAAATCACGTGTAGCTCCTCTCAAACCTGTAACCATCCCGCGACTCGAGCTAACCGCCACTGTTTGTTCCGTACGAATAAGTCAACAGATTCATCGCGAGCTAGAATATCGGATCGATAAGGACTTCTTCTGGAGGGACAGCAAGGTTGTACTTGGGTACATAAGCAATGAGAGCAGACGTTTTCACGTTTTCGTTTCTAACAGAGTACAACAGATACAAGACAGTACCCATAGAAGCCAATGGCGATATGTTGACACTAAACAGAACCCAGCAGACGAAGCGTCACGTGGAATGAAGACCGATGAGCTCCGACATTCGCGGTGGATTCTGGGACCAGAGTTCCTATGGAAAGAAGAAGGCGAATGGCTGAACAGTGACGAACAAGAACATACCTTGATGAACGACGACCCGGAGGTCAAGAAATCCATCGCCATGGCAACATCCTTAGACAACCAAAGAAAAGCCAGTCTAGAAGAAAGAATCGAGCGTTTTTCTGACTGGTACCGAGCACGGCGAGCAGTAGCACTCTGCTTGAAGTACATCCAGAAACTAAGGAAACGCATGAACAAAGAACCAAGCGAAGTGGTTCAAGTGTCAGCTGAAGATTTGGAGGAGGCAGGAAGGTCGATCATTCAGGCTGCGCAGTCCAAAGCCTTTCAAGATGAGTTTAAGTCAGCTGCAAGAAAAGCCGAAGAAGAGGGATCCTTCCCGAAGCAGAAAAGTGCGAAGCAACGCAGTTCAATCAACAAGTTAGATCTACGCGTTGGCGGTCGCCTCAAGCACGCAGACCTCTCAGACAAGGTGAAGCATCCAATAATCCTACCCAAAGGCAGCCACGTGACCAGCCTTATAATTAAGTATTACCACGAGCACAGCAAACATCAAGGCAAAGGAATAACGCTCAATGAGATTCGATCCCACGGCTTTTGGATCATTGGAGGTTCGTCCGCTGTGAGTAATGTCATTGCTTCCTGTGTGACATGTAGGAAGCTGCGAGGTGCCGTTATTGAGCAGAAGATGTCTAACCTTCCCGAGGAGCGACTAGAAAGCTGTCCACCCTTCACATATTGCGGCGTAGACTATTTTGGCCCATTTACGATTAAAGAAGGGCGCAAGGAGCTAAAACGCTATGGAGTCCTATTCACTTGTATGTCGTCAAGAGCTGTCCATCTAGAGACCGCAGCGTCTCTGGACACAGACTCCTTCATAAATGCGTTGAGACGCTTCCTAAGTCGTAGGGGCCCAGTGAGACAGCTAAGAAGCGACAATGGAACAAATTTCGTAGGAGCCCGTCGAGAGCTCAAAGAAGATTTAGAAGAAATGGACGAGAGCCGTATTGAGGAAGAGCTTCTAAAGTCACAGTGCGACTGGATCAAATTCGAGATGAACATTCCAGCCGCAAGCCACATGGGTGGAGTATGGGAGAGGCAAATAAGGACAGTGCGCTCAATCCTATCCCCACTTCTCTCTAACAATGGTAAACAGCTGGATGACGAGTCCCTGAGGACGCTGATGTGCGAGGCGGAAGCAATGGTCAACAGCCGCCCCCTCACCACCAATCACCTTTCAGACCCAGATTCGCCAGAACCGCTAACCCTAATCACTTGCTGACAACGAAATCCAAGATTCTACTCTCACCACCCGGAAAATTCGAGCCAGCCGACATGTACGCCCGCAAACGCTGGAGACGCGTGCAACACCTCGCCAACGAATTCTGGACCCGCTGGCGAAAGGAGTATCTGTTAAGTCTCCAAGAACGACAGAAGTGGACGCGGCCTCGTCGAAATCTACGCGTCGGCGATGTCGTGATGATCAAGGACACCAACCTGCCACGGAATGCGTGGCAACCTGCCTGCGTCGCCACGGTATACCCAAGCACGGATGGCCAAGTCTGCAAAGTGCAAGTGGCCCTAGCGGATGCCTGCCTGGACAAAAGGGGAAGGAGGTCTGGACCTATGCGGTACCTGGAGAGACCAGTACAGAAACTGGTACTTCTTGTACCATCCCCTGAGTAGACTGAGACCGGAGTAGTCCCGGCCGAGGAGCCTGTTGCCAACCATGAACTGTAACATTAATTTTCATGATAAATATAGCTTATAAACATTGGGGACATTGAGCATTGGTTAGTTACATCAACAGTGATTAGTGAAATATTTGGATATTTCAGGGGAGCCATGTAATGAACACTATATCGAGGCTTCGTATTAAGTGATTAACCTGATTCTTTCTGTTTCGCCAAGTCGTTGCTTAGCAATTACGTCATTAACCTTTACACGTGGTTTAGGTTTCTATTTAGCGGCTTCCTTTAGAATCTCTGGTAATTCAGTTAAAGTCCTTTTCATGCTCGTTAACTCCCTCATCGCTTGCAATGGCGCTCACGCAAGCATGCTTTTATAGTATCGTGCAATTTTATCGTTTTCAAGATTTTACAGTGTTACCATTTATTGTAACTAGGACTGTTACCAGTATGTATATCTGCTTGAGATCATTGATGTTTTTAATTGTATCTTTTCTGAGAAGTATGACTGGAAAGTATTGTCACACCGCAATTATGATTGGAATGTTTGCTACCTTTGATTCGTGACTCTTGTCATCTTGTAATCTTTTATCATCAAGTAATTAGTTTATTGCATTGTATTTCAGTTTACGTTCGATTATCGTCAATTAAATCACCGTCAATCACAGCCGATTTTCCGTGATCTCTTGCTTTATTTGATTAGTAAAGCATCTCCCACATCACACGCTTATCTCATCGCGACGAGTTGTTTCGCAAGTGACAGCCTTTCAGCAGTCGCTGTGAACCTGGCGTTACAGTAACGTTGGCTGTAAATTTAACCTGTCGATAGAATTTTTGTGCAAGCCGAAAGAACATTTGTTTTACGCCATGTACACCAAAAATTAGCTTTCTTAGCGCACTTAATCCCATATACATGAATTCAAACTATACCCAATTTGAGGCGCCATAAAACGATAAATGTTGTCAGAACAAAATTCACCTAACTTTGCATTAACTTGAATTTCCCGCCTTCACTATCACCAGGAAAGCCTTGAATCGAGGTTAAGAGGGCAAACAGATCAGTAAATACTCGGCAAGAGTTGTTTTTATTGAAACCTTGTTTTCGCCCTGAAAATTACTTCACCAAGTAAAACTGGCCGGACCAGGGGCCAGCCGGACCAGGGGCCGGCCGGACCAAGGACCACATACTGTACACTGAGAAAGCTGAGTAAAACATTGCCACCTTGAAAACTGCCTTTGAACCTGACAAAAAATTATTCAACTCACTCCAGAACCTTTTTCTAACAAAACAGACTTGCACATAATTATGCATTTCTTGCAGGTGCATGTTGTTGGTTGCTGAATTCTAAACTGCACTGTATGCTAGGCACTATTTTTTACACCTTAAGCTTGTACTTGTTGCAGTCATGCATTTGAACAAGTGTATTACTTAGTGCATTTTTTTATGTTTGAGTGGATGGTGTTGCAAGTTTAAGATTATTCTTTGTAACATGGTCAAATAAATGTTAATCTTGTTGAAAGAAACAAGCTTAAATCTTCTGACAATTGTTTTACTAAACTGGAGGATTCTTTATATATCAGTTTTGGCTGCACTACCTTTAATTTTTGAATTTTACATTTATGTAGAAAATGGTGTGGGAAGTACAGTGTAATTTCCAAGGGCGTACTGTGACAGATTAAAAAAGAAAATTGCCATTCAGGATGAGGGAAAAAAACTTGATGGTTTTTTAAATACAATGGGAAGTTTTGGTAGTCCAAGAAAACTTTGGTTGATTTTGATATATTTTAAAATTTGTAATTTGTAGCTAAACTTTAGTTTCATCTTGTCCCCGAAATGAACAAAAAGGAAACTGTTTTGATGATAAAATTTAAACAGTATTGTCAAAATGAAGTAACTTGGGAGAGATTCCCACATCAACATGATGTCCAATAATTTTAAGGTATGTGCAGAGAATGTTGGGTTTGGTGAAAGGCGATGTTTGCTGAGACAAACTTTCTTGAACCATGGATTTTGTATTTTCTCATTGCATCCTCTTTAACCCTTAAAGTCCTAACAGGTCTCCAGTTGATGAGTAAAATTGTCTGGCGTTAGACAGAGTAAAATCTATATAAGTCACTCCTAGGGAGGAAAGGGGGATAGTTATTTTAACCTTTTAACTCCTAAGGGGTCTCCCTTTGATGAGTAAAATTGTCTGGCATTAGACATAGTAAAATCTATAAGTCACTCTAAAGGAGGAAACGGGGTGCGACAAAATTTGGTTGTCCAAAACCCAAAAGTGCTTGTCCAAAACGTTTTAAACAATAACAAAGAAGATACCTTGGTTTCATCCTTCTTACAATTGAAGGGCTGAGAGCATAAACTGCCTATGTGTAATTTTCGGCCGTTTTTTTAGTTCGCTTGGATTTGTCCAAATTTTTGCATGTGAACTGCATTTTGATTCAAAAACATTGTCCCGTATTTTTTTTCACCGATTTCTTTTTCGTTTTCGAGAAATAACGTATGCAAAAAAACACCTAAAACTACACATAGGCAGTTTATGCCCTCAGCCCTTCATATGTCTGCCTTATTAACATGCATGAAGCAATGCCCAAGGGTATTCTTTATGCGCAATGTGCCTTTTTGACTCATAAACAGCCCACAAGATGCCCATCCGACTTGGAAATGGTCGACTTTTTTAAATGCAGCACTTATTACCAGTGTTTTGCTTACTGATAGTGCTCAAGAAGCTTCCTTAGCCGGAAAACAGTGCGCAACATTCTGGGTTGACTTAAAAACAGCACACAGCAACCTTGGTTAACCTTAAGCCAGCGCGCGTAGATTTTGTCCGACTTGAAAACAGCACTCAAAAGATTTAGGGTTATTGTTAAGTTTAGAGTTAGGGTTAAAATTAGGGCTAGGGTTGGGGTTAGGGTTAGAGCTAGGGTTAGGGTTAGGGTTAGGGTTAGGGTTAGGGTTAGGGTTAGAGCTAGGGATAGGGTTCGGCCTAGGGCATTGCGAACGTTAACGTTAAAGTAAGCGGCGTATTTTGAGTCTCGCACAGGTTTCTTGGTTTCTTGGTTCCTCCGACATGAAAAGAGCGTACAGGTTTCTTGGTTGATTTTTAATTCTTTCGGGAAGGCTTTGGCTGATGTAAGTCAAGTGTTGAAGAGGGTGTTTTGGTTGAAAACGGCATACAGCAGGATCGGATTTGACTCTAACTCAGTACTTAAAAAGCTTGCTGTCGGCTGAGAAATAGAAGAAAATATTAAAGAAGGCTGTTTTTATTTGAAGATAGCTTTTGGCCACTACCAACAACTTCTGTTCGTGAGCAACACCGAAAATTTGAGTTAACGATGTTCAAGGGCAAAATTAAGAGTTAAAAGAGTAAGCTGTTTCCCGTCGGTTTCCGCTTCGAAACAGAGATTTGACTGGCGCTTCGCGTGCTTTGGTCATTATTGAAACGATTTTGAAGGGTTCATTTTCGTCGTCAAATGGAACCAGTGGAATGAAATTCGTATCACAAATCAACGTAAATGACGACAGTGAAAAAACTGGAACAAAATACTTAACTAGTTTTGTTGGCTTCAAGACGTAAATATTTGCATAAGATGTGAAATTTAATCCGTATCGTCTGATGCGTAACACAACGACTTGTTAAAATGTCTCGCGTGCCAATACGTTTTTGCTGGTGTTTATCTCGCTTGAAAATACGTTTAGCTGATGTTTACAAGCCTCCATAAAATCAAAATAACCGAGTTGATCGACGCAAAACTGATTTATATGTTGAAATTCGGCAGCATGTCTCCCTGTGTTTACATAACAACTCGACGACCGACCACGAGTAATATTTTCCACGCGCGCCCATGCAACTTTTCCCTGGATTGTTTTCAAGATAGTCATCGAAAACGGACGGACTTCTCGTCATGCTGACTTCCCTCTCTCGGATGAATTCTCCGTAATGTTTCCGAATTTTGACGAACTGTTTCACGGCTTCGATGGCCCGCGAGACAGCGCCCACTTCGGCCGCAATGAATTGTGGGAATGTTATGCCCTCCGCGTGCGAAAGACACTCTGCAAACATCAGCCACTTTTTTGCCCGTAACTCCAAAAACACCTCTCCTTTTCGGAAATTCTAGCACGGTAACCTTTCAGAAATCGACCAAGACTAGCAAAACCGAGCCGCTTTTGAGACGAGGGATGTTTTCAGAGTTTTTTTTCTGCCCGGCTCTTAATCTCTACTCCCAAACCGGAGAGTCAAATTCATCTCTCTCTTCATGGTTTGGCAAGCAGAGAAAACACGACTGGCTTCTTTCAGCCGTGTTAGACTTGTGGATCTCAAGACTTCATGATGTCCTTCGATCACCGAGCGAACAGGCAAATTGACATAATTCGATTAAACCAAACAAGCTAGCGCGCATCGAGTCGGGAGCTTCGGCAGACACGTTGCGTAAGTACCAATGTTTTAACCGCCAAAACTTTTAGTCTACGTCACACTATGGAACAATCCTTTCTACCTGTCAGTCATTTCATGTCCAGTTTCAGTTTTACCCTTCAGTTACGAGCATTTGGCGCTAAGTTTTCAAATAAAGAAATAAAGAATACCCTTGGGCATTGCTTCATGCATGTTAATAAGGCAGACATATGAAGGGCTGAGAGCATAAACTGCCTATGTGTAATTTTCGGCCGTTTTTTTAGTTCGCTTGGATTTGTCCAAATTTTTGCATGTGAACTGCATTTTGATTCAAAAACATTGTCCCGTATTTTTTTTCACCGATTTCTTTTTCGTTTTCGAGAAATAACGTATGCAAAAAAAACACCTAAAACTACACATAGGCAGTTTATGCCCTCAGCCCTTCAATTAGAAATGCTTTTTTTCTTATTTTGTTGTGGAATAAAATTAAACAAAGTGCTCTGTCGAGGTTCAACCACTCTTGGGCGCTTGGGACTGAGATAAACCCGAGCAGGCCTGGTTTACTTAGGGAAACAAAGCATGAGTTCAAAGTGTTGAAATTTGTTGGACTGTTTAGGCTTCTTTTGTAAAGTAAGAACCTTCATTTTTTCATGAATGGCAAAGTTTTGTGTCAATTTTCATTATTTTGTTTTATTATTTGTGGGCAAAGAGAAATGTCCTTGTCCCTCGGGCAAGTCATGTCAAAGATTTACTTGTCCAAATCAAATTTCTACTTGTCCCGGACAATCGGACAGAGGTTTTGTCGCACCCTGGGAAAGAGTTAAAAAGCTTTTGAATTTCCCAATGATTTTCAAGTATTCAAGCACAGACCTTAACCCTTTAACCCCTAAGGGGTCTCCCTTTGACAAGTAAAATTGGCTGGCATTAGACAGTAAAATCTATAAGTCACTCTTAGGGAGAAAAGGGTTAAGGGAGAAAGTTTTTTAACCCTTTAACTCCTAAGGGGTGTCTCATTGAAGAGTAAAATTGTCTGGCGTTAGACAGAGTAAAATCTATAAGTCGTTCTTAGGGAGTAAAGGGTTAAAATGTACAATGACGTCTGTTTACCATTATACTGAGAAAAAAAAAATACAGTTTCATAAGGAATTAACAGTTTATTTTATATCAACTCAGAACCTTGAAAACTAAGCTCAAAAACAAAAACCATAATAGTGACAATGGGAATCAAAACTTTTGGTTCGGTTGATGGTTAGCATTTGTCACCTCATGTAGTACATCAACTACTTATAATGTATGACTACAGGATCTGTACATAACCTCAGATTTCCCTTTAGTTATTACTCGGGATACTGTAAGTATACTGAGTTATAAAATGTGTCAGATTTCAGTCTTCTTTTTTTTCTTTTTCTTTTTTTCCTGTGCAGCAAAATGCACAATACAATTACGTTCCGGTGTTTGGATTGGCCAATGCACAATAGCAGGCACGTGGCAGTGTGTTCATTGGTTAAAGCAAACCACATAGTCCAAACGTTGAAAGGCTAACACCATGTGACGGTTGTTTTGAAGTTATGAAAATTTATTGTGTTTGAGTTGCGAAGCTAGATATTTTAATACAGCACAGTCTGTCCCTGTGAAAAGGTTTGCTGAGTGTTAAGAAAAAGTTGGAAGCCTCACACGTGTAGTGCTTATCGGCTAATTGATATCACAAGTCGAATTTGAATGCTGTGACAGAAAAATTACAGATTTGCAAAAAGTTGTTTTCATAATGTGATACAGTACCGCCCAAAAGTAAGTTGCCAGTTGCGTCGCGCGCTACGCGAATCGCGCCGCGCGAGACTCACTGAAGCGAAAATTTTTGGCATAAATTTTGGATGATTTTACAACGCGAAATCAATTAATTTCGCGTAGTGCTTTACGAATGCAGCTATTGTTTCAATCGAATACATGTCGTTCCCTTCTATGCAAATACAGACAGCATCATGGAGTTCATCACGAATGGAAATGGCGCAGTTCTCTTGTAAACAAACCGACGAAGATCGATTGCGAATGGTTACTGTTCCTCGGGTGTTCCTTGCTCCTGCTTAAGCGCTGAAATGACAACTTTTATCGGTTCTGTCGTCAATACGATATATGGTCATGTTTTCTGAATTCGTTAGGAAAATTAAGTGCTAGTTCGCCACAAGCAAATGGCCATTGGCAACTGTTTGCTGTATTTTGCTTTCAGATCACAAAGCGATGCAGGCTAAAATTTGCATAAAACCGCAAAAGCTACTGGCTGTGTAACCTGAAACCTTCCACTCAGTAAACATGGCACAACACTCGTTTAATAATCATTACTCGCTTGAGAAGCCGTGGAAAACCCGAAGCAGAACGGACTTTATTTCATTTCCTTCTTTTTGAACGATTAATCTCATCATGTAGAAATTGGAAGTTCATCTGGCTGATGAAGTTTGAGTCGTTAATTAAGACTTCAGAAGCGTATGTGAAATGTTCATTTGACACGCCGGCACTCAATCGTATATTTTCTAGTTTGCAAGACCGAAAAACATTTTCCTGGGCGCATCTTTGTAAGGTTGTGCTCCAGGAGAGTGTGTCCGCGTAAAAAGATTTGCTGAAGAGGACGGTAGTTCGGAAGTCTTGCACGTGCTGAGCTTACTTTGGTTGATTGATCGATGAAGAGAACGATAAGCTTATCTCACGGCTCGATCTTATCATGTAGATCTGGCAAGGCGAAGTTTGTTATTCAACACGCCGGCACTCAATCGTATGTTTTCTACTTCGAAAGGCCTAAAAACATTTTCCTGGGCATATCTTTGTAAAGTTGCGCTACAGTACAGTTTGTCCGCGTAAAGAGTTGCTGAAGGAAGCGTCACACGTGCAGTCTATCGATCAATCGAAAAGAACGAACAGCTTATCTCCCAGCTCGTTTACCCCTAAATCGCTGTGCCAACTCTATGTTTTGAGCTTTTTTGAGGTACATAAACGAATATTACCATATACCTATTTGCGTTGGGTAATAATCCGCATTAAACTTAGAGTACCCTCAATAAAGACACTCGCAAAACAATTTTACGTGTTTCGCTCCGTCGAAACTACGCATACGAAAAGAAACATCCCAAGTGTGTAAACATTTTCGATTTTCAAACAGCTAACTAAAGTTGTCAAGAATCAAATGAATAGAAAGCTTTAACAAAAGTTAAGCATCAGTCACGAACGAGCCGAAATTATCGGCGGGTTGATGTTCAGTTTAGGAAGAAGCTTGAATTCGAGGGAAGCGAATTAATTAGATAGTAGCCGCGCTCACTGCGGTAGAATTCCTCTGTGCAGTATGTCTCCACTTCAAAAGACTGAAAACGGAAAACCACGTTCATGTGCATCATACTGTGTATATAGTTTTCTTAAGTTGATCATGTTGATCTCAACCTAGCCAAGTTTCGCCGCAAAAACGTTTTGACACAAAATTTTGAAGCTTAGCATGCGCTGCCGTTCTCCGGCGATCGATCGATCGCACATATTCATTTCTTCTTAGCGGTCTTTTGCGAACACTGGAAATCGACTATTGAAATCGGCTATTCTTACTTTACAATGGGCATCTTAAATCGCGTGAGAGCTTCAAGCCAATTTACTTAAAGTTTCTACAACATCGCGCGCGACGTGATTCGCATAGCGCGACGCGAATCACGTAGCGCGCGACGCAAATCGCGTAGCGTGCGATGCGAATCGCGTAGCGCGCGACGCGAGGGTGGCAACTTACTTTTGGGCGGTACTGTACAGTACCGCCTGAAAGTATTGACCCATCGGGACGAGGCGATACCTCGTCTATGCCGCGGGTAGTGGCCGTGCGTCCACCGCGGTATAAAAAAATTGTTCCCGCGGGAAAACCGAGGTACAATTTTGCCACGGGAATACCGCGGGAGAAAAGACGAGGTAATGCCGCGGGGAAAGAACAATGACGATTAATTCCAGGTGTCAAAAAAGCGGAAGGACTGTAAGGTGCGAAGATTCACGGACATAAAAATTACGCTGTGCGCGATTTGCGTATGGACTCGTAATTTCTGAACCGGCCTCTATATAATGTAAAATCGAAGTCTTCGAAACGCTAAGGGGCTTGCCCTGGTTAAACGCCTGCCTTGGTTAAACGCCGTATTTCACATGTGAAGTACGGCATTTGTCCCAATTCTTGACTTGCACGTCACGCCAAGTATCACGCAAATAAAAAATAAAATCGCTTATCTTTCAATAAATTAAGTCAAGAAACTGAGATAGTGTAGAAGAGTAATAAATAAACAACGTATCAAAGTTTCAGCGTTGTGCGATATTCCGAACTCGAGTTATTCGATAAAGGGTACTACTCAAAATTATAGTTTTTAGTATGGAGACGCCATGCTGGCACCGTTTTCCTGTGAGAAACCCCAACATGGCGGTCGGAAATCCATTGGAAACATCTGGAGCTCACTTTTCCTCTCGCAAAAGATTTTTTCTCTCTGCTAAACTTCAAAACATTCACATAGACACTTCTCTTAACATATTGGTTATTCAGAACTCGAAAACACAACGTAAATCGATATTTTCGCGTACGTGATATGTTTCTCAGACGCAACCACGATGTCTGGCATTGTAAAAAAATCTAAATTCAGACTGCTTTATTTTCAAAACAAAGCATGCTACCGAGCTGAAAACATGCAAGCAGATATATCTTTAAAATGTCTTTAACCTGATGGGGTAAAACCTCAAAATTTTTAATTTTAGTTTTTTCTGACGACGCGTGCTGATTGCATTTGGATCGGCTGAGGCGTTCTTCACGGCTGGCCTTTTCTTCGGACCTTCTAAACTTAATTCGCGGACAACTTGGGAAATTTTAAAATTTCGTCTATAGAACGACAAAATTCTTCACTTGACATACTCTGCTGTTCGAACCATCTTTGCTCCGGAGCTCACGTTGTGTTGTCGTCACGTGCCGTGCTCGAATTTGCATAAAACGCCGATACGCACCAACAACCAATTGAATTTGGATTTGTTCTTTGAAATCTCGGCCTGCCTTACTTAGAATTTCTTGGTAATTTGTTCGCTTCCCTTAATATCTCAGTTCTAAATAACTTCGAGTCAATCTAACAACGTTTTGGATCTGTGATAAGCTTAATTCAAAATTCCTGTCTGGTTGCCGGACATTGAGACATAACATGTAAATTGCTATTCGTGCTCTGAGCAGCATAACATGTAAATTTCATATTCGTGCTCTGAGCGTCACAAAACATGCCGAAATATTCTTTCCTTTCTTTCTTTCCATCAAGATGCCAACAGATCTGTTTACAGGTCACATTCCACAGGTCAGCACACACTGTAAATGAATAAAACTTTGAAGCCGAACTCCACGCGAGCGCGCCGAGCATAAATTCGCTTCGAAGATTCGATTCAAAATAGTCACGACAATCGCTAATATCAATATAATTTACAATCAAAATATTTCTCCAAAAATTTGTATTTATGGTCGGATTCTAACAACAGAATCATTTCTGCCCATGTATCAAAAAAGCTGATAGATCTATGTGTAGCGGCCATGACTGTCCTTCCTGTTCAAGATTTCTTGCCGAAACTTTTAGGTGCTACTTTGTCACTTGAAACACAAAGGAAACAAACGCCTATTCAAACTCGACCGCGGTATTTTATTACCTTGGTTTTACCTCGGTTAACTTTCCCGCGGCAACTTTGGAGCCTGACCGAAAAGTTCCCTCGGCAAAAAAGCGGCCTGCCGCGGGAATACCGAGGGAAAGTCGCGAGGAGGTCACGCGGCAAAGACGCGGAAAAGGGGTCAATACTTTCAGGCGGTACTGTACCTTCCATTTAATACGTGACCGCAAGTGAACACTCAAGGTTAAATAATCCACTTCGACTGCTGGAACAAATTTTCCTGCACATATCTTTGTAAAGTTGTGAAGCTAGATTTTAATACAGTACAGACTGTCTGTGTGAAAAGGTTAGCCAAATTTAAGACAAGGTTGGAAGCCTCGCACGTGCTGTGAGTATCGACTCGAATTAGAACGTTGTGACAGTTATATATTTAGAAAATTGCAAAGCTGTTTTGATGTAATTTGATCCGGATTATACCACAACTCAATCGCTGTGACAGTTCTATATTTAGAGACAAGTTTGCGAATTTGTGGTTTTCGCGTGACGTCAGAAAAAAAACTAAAATTAAACATTTAGATTTTTTACCTTCATCAGGTAAATGACATTTTAAGCCAAGTAACACGCTTTGTTTTGAAAATAAAGCAGTTTGAATTTCGAGTTCTTTTTACAATGTGTGACATCTGGATTGCTTCTGAGAAACATGTCACATGCACGGAAACGATTCGCCTTGTGGTTTGAGTTTTGAATATCCAATATGTTAAGAGAAGTGTCTATGTGAATGTTTTCAAGCTTCGCAGAGAGAAAAAACTCCAGATGTTGCCACTTAATTTAGAAGTAAACAACAACAGCTGACAATGAATATGGATGGCAACTCTCAAACAGTTTAACAAGCTTTGCTCATACGTGAACAAAAAGGCCTAATGTGAACCCAAAAGCAAACCACTAGCCGGATAGTTTAGAGAATCAGAAAGCGTGCGTCCGGCTTCTGCAGCACAAAAATATCCCGAGTTAACGCTCATAGAGCGTCTTGTTTTCTAAGGTCAAATTTTGTCATCTTACATGGTGTATAGTTCCAAATTTCTCAAGCTGAAAAACATTTGCTGTTTTATTCTCAAAACTATACTATTCAGCTTTGGCTTATTGTCATTGTTGCACAATCTTTCCCAGTAATGCTGGCATTAATAATTTTTTTACCCTGTGAAAAGTCATATCTGCCATCCCACAGACCTATTTATAACACCACTTTTGGTGCAATATTTTAAGTGTAACATTGTTAAATGTTGTTGTTCTAAGCAGTCAGACTGTGTACACACATGTGAGTGCTTTAACAGTCCTATATTTGAAGGAGTGTATTTGTTTTTAGGGTGTAGTGCATCAAGACATATAACTAACTTGTCTTTTTTCTCTCTTTCTCCGTGCTGTCATTGCTAACTCCAGCAGCCTCCTACCTCCTCATCACCCAACGCACCAACCCTCCGTGTTGCTCTAGACCAGCTCTGATTGGACTGGTGCTACCATGGCAACATTGGATCAAAGTGGTGCTTCTCCCATTGGTCAACAGTCTCCATTAACTGAAGGCAAGCAGGGCACTTGTAACAGAATTGTCTTGTGATTTCTTTTGTAATTTGGTAAGGACAGTCAGAACGAATATAAATTATGATCCAGTAACTGAAAGTATCTGGTTGCTCATAAGAAAGTTCACAGAAATGCTCCAGTAGTAATCGTAACCATAAAACTTAAAACCTGTCCTTGTTTCCGCTAGTTTTACGTGATAGTTAGCTCTGCACTAGTGGAGCAGGAATAGCCCAATGGTTTGCTGTACAAAATGATAAACTTTGTTTTGTAATTAACAATGATTTGTGTTTAAAATGAACTTGTTGGAACCCCATCTTCCTTGCTAAGGATCTAAAATTACCCGGTATAGTCCTTTTCGTATTTAAAATTACCACTGAATACAAACACTGATAACACATTGACACAGGGTTAGCCTTGACCTGAAGTAAAATATACACAAATAACGGCGGGAAGGTGCCTTAAATTTGAAAATTAAACAGTAGACACCAGTAAACAGGTCATCTTCTTGCTGGAATTTGTGAATATATTCACTTCAGATAGAGACTAGCCCTGTACAAATGCATTCTCAGTGTTTTTGTTCAGTGGTCATGGCAAACTTGAAACTGGACTATTGAACGGTACATGGAATAGAGATAAATATTGGATATTTTAGACTTGCCACTCTCAGAATAGAATGAAAATTATAAGAAGAAAAACAAAGAAAAAGAGAAACACAACCTTGTATAAAGTGTTGGATTTTATGAAAGTGGTGTCAGTCATGCCAAGCACTGCATCTGTGAGTTTTGGAAGGTTGTGCTGTTGGAAGAGTATTCACACACAACTGTGATGAAGACAAGATCCTTTGGCAGAGTATCTTGGGCTATGGATTGAACTAAGAAGAATCCCACACCAAGGCCATTATCAGCTTGTGGTAAAGCTGGTGTATGTATACAGTACCGGGCAAATGTAAGTTAACAGTCTCAACTCGAAACTTGATCCTCAAAGCTATTGAGAATTGAGTATCAAGGTTAGGGGCTCGAGTTTTGAGACGCTCGAAGAATTTTTCAAGGATTTCGATAACAGATTTCGAGGAAATGATTAATTTCTCTAACCTCAAACAGTAAGAGAACAAAAGGAATTGTAACCGTGTATTCTTCTGATTCTTCTGAGAGATGACTGGATTACTTGCTCACTAAATCTGGCTTGAAAAATGAGGGGATCAAAACTACAAGGTTGCGGCTTTTTCTGACGCTAGGATTTAAACATGTTCACTGAAGTTTTGAAATATTGTTGCTGAAGCGGTACATTGTTTATGATTATACTTTATGGTACTTGAATCTTTCTAATCATTCCTTAGTTAAAAACGGACAATGGGTTGAGAAAACTTAAAATCGCTTTTTAATCGAATGGTGGAGTTGAAATTTTCTCAATCCATTGTCTGTTTTTAACTAAGGAATTATTTGAAAGATTCAAGTACAATAAAGTATAAAACTTTCTTTGAGCACACCAGTTTGACAGCCGCTGCAAATTAGTGAATGTTTACACAGATCAATAAATGTATACAAAGAATTATGTTGAGGTTATCGCGGTTTGTAGTAAAATTTATTTACTAGTCATTCCTTGAAAGCTTTTACTGAAGTTATCGGCTGTACAGTGTGCTAAGTAAATTTCAACATTTGCAACACTCTGTAAACATTTGGCAGATTTGGGTGAATCGACTAAACTCTGCGCGTATCACCTTCACTTATACCTGTCATAACACAGTCATGTTCACAAGCGAAAGTTGCTTACTGTATTAGGAACCTAACTATAAACTCTCCTCTTTTAAGGACGGTGCCTCCTATTGCTAGTGCGCATTCGTTCTGTGCACCACGTAACCATCTTATCTTGCGCGATTACTCGCGCGATTTCCTCAGAAGATTGTTTGTTTTGATGGTTATCGTATTTTTTGTAAGCTCTTGATTTAGCGGATAGTTTTACTGGATTGGCAACCGGCTGTCTACACCAAAAACCCGTAAACGAAAGCGTTATTGTGGTGTGTTTTATGAAATGACGCTGAATCACGTCGGGAAAAGCAATTGAAGTGAAGTGGCAAATAATATAAGACTTAAGCTAACACAAAACATATCGCTGTATAAACTGATTCAAGGGAATCGCTTAAAACAGTCATGTGCTACACATATCGGTTTAACACACAACAAATCCGTTTCGGTTTTATTCTTTTATTTTATTGCTGTTTCAACAATAATAAAAAGAAAGATGTTTTCATCGAACGTAAGATATAACATAACACGATGTCTTACCTTCGTAACTAATGAAAAGCTTGAACTTAATTGGCCTGGATAACGGACTGCGAAAATCAGAAGCAAGGAATCACGAATACTGGCTCTCAAACTGCGTAGTTTTTATGCATTTCAAAACTCCGTCCAGAAAGATAATACAACCACAAGAAATAACTGCGAAAGTAATTGACAAAACTACAAAACGTGATCTTACGTACGTGTTTGTCTTCCACTTCGCCAGAGCCTAAAAGGGCAAGTTATACTGGAAAAAAACTTTGAAATTTACGCAAAATGCACATCTCAAAACGTCTTCGAATTTCCTCTTAGCATTCAAAGCCATCTTCAATGAAGAAATGTCCTCTAATTCCCGAAGAATCAAGAAAACTTTTTGTTCCAGCATGTGTCGCCATACCAGATATCCCAGCATGCCCAAGGAAAAGACATGCAAATATTTCACTTACTAGGGAGGGGGTAGAGCAAAAACTGTCTCAAGCCCCCAAAACAGCGCCTTAAAAGTAGAAAATAACCAATTTAGCTCTAAAAAATGCAGGGTGACCCCCACTTTTTACCTCACAAAACGAAAGTGGTAAGCCTACTCAACACATGGTAATTTTTTCGTAGTTCGCAAAATATATTTAGCCTGTGTTTTTGCTGAACTAAAAGGGAGCAGTCAGAGCCAAAAATGCCTCCAATGCAATGATTTTGTAATAAATACCACATAAAAAGTAGTTTTTATATCACCAGTTGTTATGTGTTTTAAAGCTTGTGGTTTGTTGTTGCCTTGGTATATGTAAACAGGAATTCTAAGGAAATGTTCAGAGAAATATTTCTTCTTTTCTTTTTTGCGAAAAAAATACTAAGTCTCTATTTTTTGCAGCTTTGAACTTAATTATCTCTGAAAAATGCACGGTTACCCCAATTTTCTTTTCAATTTTCGTTAGCCCTTACCAACATCTACATTTTAGCATAGTGATAATCCGCGAAAAAATATCTTCGTATTAGGAGGCACCGTCCTTAAGACGTGTGAAAAACTAATCACGCAAAAAGTTCTTTTTTTTCTTGTCTTGAAACTTGATGCACTTGACTCGATACTAGATGCACTACTCCACTTGACCCTCAATCCTTGAAGCTTTGGAGTGTCGAGGATTGAAGTCAAGTCGCGAAGTTTGAGTTTTGAGGGACTGTCAACTTAAATTTGTACAGTACTGTAGTTTGTGTACATACACGTGGTGCTGTTGATGCTCTAGAAGACAAAAGGTGGAATTGACAAGCAGTGTCAAGGTGATGGTGAAGCTTGCTTTGGAGTTACATTCCCGTGATGGATGAAGGTGAGGTATTGCAACTTCATATCAGTTATTGTAGGTTAATTTGTCATTTTCTCATCGACTTGTTGGCTTCTTGTCTTTGAGTGAAATCAACTTTGCCATTTTTTGGCAGTAGTACATTTTAAAGCTGTTAAAAACAAAGGTTAGGACACAGAGTTTTTTATGTCTGCTTGATCATTAAATTGTTATTTTTGTTATTGTTATTAGTAATTATTCAGTTGCTCAATATGGAGAAGTTTTAATACATGCAAAAAAACATGCACAAGAGGGTTATAAAGACATGAATTTACAAGCTCCAACATAAGCGAACAGTTTTGAGAATCTGTAGGTAATCCCTGTATTATATAGTTTTCATTTATATGGAACTAAAAACTAATTACCATAGTGTTATTCTGCAAAGTTGGGAGGGTGCCTTATTCACTCCATTGACAAAATGGAGGTCTCCACCCATGCAGACAACCAACCTGTAGACACCAACAGACTGACTTAAACTGGTACAGATCTTACAAAGAATCTGCAAAGATCCACTTTTGGGAATAATAAAAAGTGAGTCATGGAAATAAAGAGACCTGCAGCTAAGCCCCTGAGGTCACTCGGCAGATTGTGGTGTCCAAGAGAGAGACAGCTGCCCCCATGGCAGTGCTGAAAGTAACTTTTCTTTCTCAGCACCAGCATCTCTCCTTGTTTTGATTGGATATAACAAAAAGTAAGCAGGATACCTGCCATCTTGAGTTTTTACAGTTGACATGATAAACTTGGGGCACTATCCATCGGACCCAAAATCAGGAAATTCCATGGAGTAATGTAATGGAAAATTTCTAGAAATAATTGGGTACTTATAGAACTAGGAAACTATATTCCATTTGTCCATTTACAGTCTGTCCAGTTTCTCTGGCCTTGAATCACAGGTGTCATTTCACGATAGCTTCTTAGTATCAGTGTAATAATAATAATAACAATAATAATATTTAATACTTATATTGCGCCTTTTTCTATAAGAATAATCAAAAGTGCATTACAGTGTGCTTCTTGTCTGAATGTTTACGTTGTTTATAGCACTCTTGCTATTTCATAGCAAGTGAAGTACAATCATGGAGTCAATGTAATTCCTTTGAATGTAATGGCTTACAGCATCAAAGTAACTTATGTCATTGTTATCATCCAAACTCTAGTTTGTTTCAAGTTCACAGTTGTTGTACAATTCCAAGCCAAGTGAAAGTGGTAAACAGTCAGCCATCTCTGTTTAAGTTGTTTTGTGTCATGGCATGGCACTCATGAACGTGAATGGCCTGGGATGGGCTGAGCAACCAACTGGGAAACAATGTTCCATTTTCCATGTGCAATTTTTATGAATTTCAAACTGGAATTTTTGGTCGAATGGAAAGCATTGGCATGCATGCTTAGTGAAAGTGGTTGCTACAATGCTTTTTGGGGAAATCTGAAAATACACAAAAGGGGATGTGGTCATTAATGTTTAGAGAGTTTTTAGCAGCAGAGATAGAGATGGGCATGCCAGCTAGGAGTACTTATGAATGCTTTATGCAGCAAATAATGCAGTCAGTCGTGCCTCAGCATCGACACTGTGTCTGAGTGTTTTAAAATTGTTCTGACAGTTTAGAAAATTTTCCCACAGTCTTCAATGAGCAACTGTTATTTCCAAGGTTGACCATATTTCCAAGGTTGACCATAGGCTCGATTACCATCCATTGTTTTGGGAAATGAGCCTGTGCTCACCTCCCAAAGAGATGTCTGGATGTTTGTATGAGACATTGATAATTTCTGCTGATTAGAAGCTTGCCTGCCCAAATCGAGCAGGCAGCACAAATTATTTTTCCAAGCAAATGTGAAATTTGGTGGACAGAAAAAAGGTTGTTTGATTCGGCGTGTTATGTTTTGGAGCATTCATTTTAAAAGGGAAAACGATTTACAGTGGGTCACATTAGAGACGCCTCAAAAATGTAAACTGTTCAAAATCTTTTGCCTTGCAGTTGTCTGTTGATGAGTGGATTTAGTTGGTGCAATCATGCTTAGTGAAAGCAAATAATCTGATTGAATGCCACTTTTAAACCTACCTGTCGAAGCAAAGTTTGTTTTTTAGTTAATTCGTGGCTTCGTTTCCTCTTGAAGTTTCACTGGATGCTTGTTCTTTTTGTAAGCAAAGATCGTTGCACAAATATTGCTCAGTGACGGCGACTTGATGGTTATCCTTTTAACCAGATCTTGGATTTTTCCTTTCAAGTTGATTTCTTTCATGAAAGAATTCACACACTTAAAACTTCACTTTATTTCAATAATTTATAACATACAATTTAGAAAAATACACAACCTGCATGTAGCAAAGCTAATCGATGAGGTGAGTATGATAGCAAGAAGTAACATGGCTGAGGTTAGTGTTAATGGCTTTAGCAGATAACACAAATCAGGGCCTTGATAATTCTTGCTAACATGCAAAAATTGAATTCAGCAACTGTTTTATTATGCATAAAATTGGAGGATTGTAGAAACACGAGCATGTACAATAAACTAAACATGCTATGACAACTTGTAGAAAACTTTATTTGTATGCTTACAACCTAAAAGTTTCAGCGCAGTCCAAACATTTCCAGCAATGTGTTGCAAAACACCCGCTCTAAAACATGTTTTAAAACTTAAAAGTAAACTTTGACTGAACAGAGACCAGTTTTAGTAAAACCTGCTGCAGCACAATTCCAGAAAGCTTCAGCAAAACAAACATGTTTCTCACATGTGCAAAACTATTGTCTGCAAAATGACGTCACCTGCCTGTATAAAATCTATTGTCTTTCATAAAATGGCTTGTCTATTGAAGTACAGAGGCATATTAAATTTATAGCATGTTTGTTCCTCTAAACAGTATAATTTATAAATTAGATGAGGCACAAAATAAAGTGTTTGAGAGCAAGAGTATGGCCATATAGAGGGTTACTACCCTGGATATCTGGTGACTTCAGCTGAGAGACTAGAGAGTGCAGCCTTCCCATAACTTGTTTCACTGCAATTTTCAATCTATCCATAAGACATCACACAAAGTTTTTCAAACATTTAGCGCACTGAAGCCACCATAGAACAAGTTAGGGGGTAATAATTGTTTGATAGGGCCACCCAAGTAACATGTTATTGACTGAAGGATTGCTTTTTTCAGGCTTGTACTTGGACAAATACTGCTGACTAAAGTGCAAGTATAAGCCACTCTTTGTTATTTCAAAATTAATTTAATTGCATTTTTACTGCATTTTTTTCAGTGGGCTTTTGTTTTCTAATTGGCCATTCATTGCTACCATTTCAGAGCCACTGAAACAAAGTATTTTTGCAACTCAGCAGAGCTCACTACCCAACAACTACAGCCACAAGAACAGACTTGCAAGATAAGAAGTGTTATCTCGCTTTGTTTCTGACTTTTACTGAACCAAAGTTTTGTTTATGACATTTTTGGCAACCAAGTACAACACAGCTGCTATTCCTGAAGAACCACCTTGTGTGAATTCTAGGGAACTTAAGCAGTGATGGTGGCAATGGCAACGAGAACACCACAAAACAATAGGCTTAATGAGCAAAAACAATTGCTCTGCACGTGCGTTTTACATTTTGGTACATTTCTTTGCTGTCCTCAGCAAAACAACAGCATGGAATTACCAAATTTTAGGTTTTGTGGAGAACATGAGCGTATGTCAGTGAACTCTTCTTTCTTTTTCCCAACTTCAATGCTGTTTTTATTAATTTTACTTATTTTTACTTTTGTCAGACATTATGTGGTTCATTTGGTGGCTTTTTACCAGCTGTGCACACTTTGTTGGTTGGGGTGGTTAAATGTTCAAACATTTGTTTGTAATGCGAAATGTTGAATGAAAATGTTTGATCTCGATCAAACATGGAAAACCATTTAAATGCAATGTTGAGAGAGACGGCTAAACAGTCAAACATGCTCAAACATTGCAACACACTATTGGATGGAAATGTTTGATCGTTTAGCAGGGGCCTAGAAGTATGGCATGTTCTTGGTTACTAAAACCAGTGCTGATTGTTTGTGATTGCAAGGCTGCAAAGCATGATGTATTGATTTCTTGGATATTTTCGTATAACATGGTTCTTGTATTTGAGCAAACTGCTATTGCTTTGTGTCATGAAGATCAGAAAAAAAGCTAAAATGTGTGTTCTTCCATACTGACCCATAGAGGCACAAAATGCTACAAATCAAATGATTATGACAAAAAACTGTACATTAAAATCACACAACCAATCCTAAGGGTTTCAGGCAGATATGATAAAAGCAGCTGGGTATGCCAGTTATTGCTGTTTTTTTTTTGTTTTTCATCAAAGGAGGTGGCAATCTAACTCAAACTGTCTGGGGAAAATTCCTTGCCCCTGGCCCTATATGATAGCCCTGTGAGTAGTTTGTGTTAAGGCCTCTTAAACTTTTCCTTTTCTGAAAAACTCAAGCATAGTCATCGTGGTTTGAGGTTTAATGGAGGGGAAAGGAAACACAGAAAGCTGAGATTACATTCTTCAAGTTACACTGTCTAACTAATTGACTTTCTAGGATGTCGAAGTGATGCGTGATATATGAGCTCAGCCAAGCACAAGAGTTCACACAGTGTCAACTCACTAAGAGGTCCAATTTCCCTAGACTCTTGTCTAAATGGCAAACCATATGGTCTTACTTTTCCTTAGGCCTGTTATCTTCTCCTGGATCTTAAAGCAGGGTTCAACATCTACACTAGCCTGGTAGCCCGAGGCTAGTAAAAACCACACATACAGTAGTCCGTGGGCTAGTAAAAAATTCTATTTATTTCGTTTATCTTAACGTACAGTTAACAACCTGTAAGAAATATGGGTTATTGGCCAAGTGTGAGGTCAAGATGGCGGGAGGCCAAGTTCTTTTTTTGCGTGTTTATGGACCGAGACGAAGTCGAGGTCCATAAACACGCAAAAAAAGAACGAGGCCAATATCTTGCCTTCTTGACCGAACAAGTGTGGTCAATAAAGGATTTATTATATGACTCAAAGGACGCCATTAAAAGACAGTATAACACGGGACAAATGGGCTATCCCGAGCAGTCAAGATGGCTCCATCTTGACCTCGCGGGTAGCCAATCACAGCAGGAGAATTGATTCATCTTGACCGCTGAAAGAGCCAGTCATATAATAAGACAAATTACGTACTAGTTTTAACGAGAATGACAATGATGGAGGTATTTAAAACTACCATTCCATGTGGTATTTGACCAGAAAACTGTGAATTGACTGAAATCCCCCTCTTCAATCTGCACAGGGTCTTGCTAAGCATGGTCACCCTTAAAGTAACCAAGATTCTGGGAAGGAGCTTAGGCTACTGAGATGTGCTGTGGGCTAGTAGATTTCTAATGGTCACTAACCCTGTGGCTAGTGATATAGCTGAACAGATGTCTAACCCTGTTAAAGTGTCATCCAGTTGCCTCCTGAGAACCCAATTTTGGGCTAGACCAAAATTGATTCCCTGCTGTGACCCACAGTCCTTATTTCTTGATCAAGTGTTCTTCCTTGATCTCTTTCTTGTTATTTTCATTTCATGCGCTGCCTCAAAATTTTAGTCTTTGTCCTCTTGGGGTTGTGTCAGCTGTAGTGTACATCCATCTTCTCATCTTCACCAGCAGCTCCACTGCATTCTGTTTTTCTCTTTTCAACAGATCCTCTCTTTTCACCTTCTTGTGCTAGCACTTGACAAGGATTTCTCGGTCAATGGTCAGTTGATGTCTGAACTGTTAACCAAGGGCATGTTTGGTGCCTCACTACTTTGTTTCTCTTTGTTCAGTCTTAACATTGTTGCAGTTGCCAGACCCATCAATCTATTGTTCCTTTCCTGCATCGTGGAAAAGGGACGAGTGTGAAACAGTGTTGCTAATCGTGTTCCTGCTTCCCACTGTTTTCCCAGGATCTTGGGAAAGAACTATGATTGGCAGCCAGATAGTGGTGTTTGTGTTTCAGATAGTGGTTTTCCATTGAAAATGGATCAAAACATGTAATGTTCACTGTTTTCCAGCCATCAAAAAGTGGAGAGATGGAAATCTTGTGTAAGGTCACAGGGCATACAATCTGTATGAAGAGATTTTTGCTCTTCACTGTGCATCCAACATCAGCTTATACTGTATTTTCTCGAACAATAGCCGTCCCTCGATGAATCACCTCCCTCGAATAATTGCCCTGCCCCCCACCCCTCTCATCATCTTCTCTTTCTTTTATTCCCTCCTTGTCATGTTAAATATTCACACCAAACAAGCTTTCATTTAATCAAGGAACCAAATTTGGAACACTTAAAAAGCCTGTGTTCAGTTATTTGATCTGATTGTTTTTTTGGTTCAATGGGATAATAAAACAAACTGTTTAGGGCATTACTTCCAGTGAGCAATATTTGAAATAATCGCCTTCCCTCAAATAATCACCCCTTTTTGGTGCGAAAAAAATTATCGCCCCTGGCTATTCAAGGAAACACAGTGTTTGTAAACAGTGTCTCAGGAAACTACAAAAGCAACATGGACTTCACAACAACTTGCGAAAAATCACCGAGGTGATTTTTGAAGGTTACCGTTGCAAATCTTTTAAGCAGTAGTGTCGGTGAATTCTCTTAGACAAATCAGTTTCTTCTTTGCCAAACAATCATGGCTCCTTTCTAATGCTATCTTCAACACTTGTCAAGGTCTTCTCCATGCAATCTACATGCGTAATTCCCAACATTTCAGCAATCAGTGAGCGAGTAGCTGAAGAGTCTGAAAATGAAGATAAGACTGTAGTGCAAGTAAAGGTTCAGTGGCTGGGCAGGACTAAAGTGAACACACTGACTGAAGAGCTGGAAAGCTTGGGGAAAATGTTGTGTCGGGGTACTATGACCAGACAGCTACAGTGGTGGATAATGTTTCATTATTTATGCAAAATTTAAAACCAAACAGTGTGATACTGGAACACGATTACTGATGCTGTTTCACAGACATCTCTTTTCCGCACGCAACAAAGGAAACAGGAGACGTCTTCACACAGGCTATGTTCCTTGCAGAGCACATTGAATGTAAATCTTGATCAGGCCGCTTACAACCTCATGGACTACCCTATATATTGTAGCATCTTGTAAAGGCCCCTTATAAAATCCATTGAAGTCTATGCTAAAGTTCAATTGACTTTTTTTTTCATATACGGTATACATTTTTTTTAAAGAATTGCTTTCTTTTCAGTCTCTGATGAGTTGTGTCTCCACCACATGACCTGATGTTTAAAGGGAATTCTGTTTTGATGAAATATCTATCTGATTGGTTAACTCGGAGGTGATTAGCAAGTACTATTCACCTCCGAGCAGCCGGCACGTGAGATTTTACAATTTCCTACCGCTTTTCGGTATATTGTCACACATAAAGTAATGTTTTGGTCCGCTAATTATTCAACTTGTGTGGTATATACTAAAGCAATTATTCACCTCAGTGTCGGTAAAAGTGGTGGATATTTACCTTGCCGCTTCGCGGCTCGGTAAGTATCCACCACTGTTCACTTCCACTTTGGTGAATAATTGTTAATTAGCATCAGTCAGTTCCCATTAATATTATTGTTGTGAGCTGTTGGAGTTACTCATTGCAGGCTTTCCTTCAAATCTTTCCTCACTTATGACATCGCTACTTTCAGAGGGTAGTTATTTTGGGGGGTTGCTACTTTCAGGATTTCTTAACACTTGTGAAATTTTATTGCTACATTTGGAGGGCTGCTACTTTCGGGAGGTTTTTACTTTTGGAACTTTATGGTAGTACCATGGTTGCTAGCTTGAAGCCTACCAATGTCAAAGATTATTTTTCTCTCTTTCTTTCTTTAACTCTGGTGTAAGTTATTTGGCTGAGCAAAGAACCAGAGATTCAGGAAGAGTGACAGACATAGCTATGAAAAGCATCAGCCAAAAATAAGATATTACAGCTACTACTCATTGCCATGCTGACAGCTGCTTTAAAAATAGGTGCTCGATGAGCACGTGAATCTACGGCATTGCAGGTGATTTTCATGAAGGGAGTGAGAAGCAACAAGGCTTTCAATTCCACTTAAAAGCAGATGCTCCCTTTCAATCATGTCAGTAATTTCAAGGTTGATGCTCTTCAACAGCTCGCATATACTTTGTAAAACACATCCAGTTAAAGCTATGCTTGCTCAAGTAACTTAAATGGTATAAAATCACCTTATAAAATGCTGTACGATGTACTCACCAAAACATATTAAATGAACATGTCCTTGATAGATGTGATCATGAGAAGAAACTCTAAACGTTACAAACATTGACAGCTTTCAAGAACTGAAAGTATGCTGACAAATCTCGTGACCTGTTATCATCTCAATCAAAAGTGATCTGTGCATATTTGGTCATTTATTAACTCTGACTATACTTTTACGCATTTTTTGTTTAATAGACATGCACAATGGCAAGGAATGTACACACCTCCGGCTGTAGATTCAAAAAATATTTTTAAGTTTTGTTTCAGTGCTCCTCAGTAAGGTCCACATTTGTACTCATCTAGTCCCTACAACATCCCACAGACTCTGTGCAGTGGATTTGTGACAAGAAATTCACAGCAAATTCGAAAGTGACTTTTATGGTCATCTGGGCTGAGATATTGCTTAGAATGTAGCTCTAGTAGATAGTAATTGAATTTTGAGTAAACCTTTCTGTACAGGAAGGTTTTAGCATGACACAACATGGGGCAGTACCATGGATTGTTTGTAAAAATCTGGAAAGCAAAGACCAGTTTACTGATGTCAAACAAAAAACAATGGCCAAATTGTCTTCAAAATCGCTATTTAAGCTCATAGAAACTGTTCTTAAGTGTTTTTGGTTGCACATAACAAAGATGAACATGAATGCCAACTCTCCCCTTTCATCTTGGTTGAACTTCATGATAAGTCACTGTGGATCATTTTTCATTCAAATTTACTAGATTGTATATCACTGGTGATCCCACCAGAAGCAATTCATGAATCAAAAAGTCACTGAAAATTGACTCAGTAAATTTTTGATCAAAATATCAGGGATAATTCCCATGATACTGCTCCTTTCAACTTAATACATCAGACTGAAGAAATTCAAGATTGAATTCTGCAGTTCAGTGTCAAATTCCTACATCAGAATGACCTAGGTTTTATTAAAATTCAACTTAAGTCATTGGTCTGGTTCGACTGATTTTCTTTTGATTTTTGAAAAGAAGTGCTTTCTGTTCTGTCTCTGGCCATGATCTACAATTTCAAAAGGGAATTTCCCTGATGTCAGATTTTCATCTTTGGTTTTCGGCTTTTTTGAAAAGATTCAAAATAGAGGAAAGATCAAAAACACTCTGAAAGAAATTAGTTTGCTATGAGAAGTAGACTGGAGTAATTCAATTTTGAGTAAACATTTGTTTTGAAGAGGCTTTTTGTTGGTAACGGACGATTTGTGACTCCCACGGCTAAGTCTTTTAAAATTCTCCTACAAAAACATCTGATGTCTCAGTGGTGTAATCGATAGAAGTACAAGCATTTTAATCCAATGCTTGCAAGTTTGAATGCTGCCAATGTTGATGACTTTATTTGTTTGTTTGTTTCCTTTTGTTTCTTTGCCTTCAACATTGTCTATTTGGCTGATCAAGAACCAGAGGTTTGGGGCAAGTTACACATAGTGACAAAAAAAAAAACACTGAAAAAAGAGTATTACTTTAAGTGGGTTGTCATCATTTTTGGCCCTAATGCAGTGATGTAGTGTAACCCTGGGATTAAGGTGAACAGAATATCTTGTTGAACCCATGCAGCAATCTGGCAAGTAATGTTTCTTTGAAAGGCAGTTGCTGTAATTTTCATGTTTTTTTTTAAATTTATCTTTTGGTACAAAGCTGAAGACAAAAATAATTTAATCTACTGCTGAAGTGACTCGATCAAGACAGTTTGGTATTTCAAAGTGTAAACCTTTCTTCCCTGCTAGCAGAGGCCTCTTTTCCTTGTATTCAGCGCGCGGGAGAAAAGAGACCTCTGCCATGGGTCGAAACGGTCTTTGATTAAGCCGCTGTCCGAGTTCGTGGACGGAGGTTTCAAAATGCATGCTCCATGTATTGTTTGTCATTTGATCACATGATAAAAACATCATGTGATAGTTTGGTCGCTAAGAAACTGCGACGCATGCTCAACACAGACCGTTTCGACCCATGACAGAGGTCTCTTTTCTCCCACACGCTGAATACAAGGAAAAGAGGCCTCTGCTAGCAGGGAAAAACCTTTCACCAACAAATTGCTTACTCCTTATGCTCTGCATCAGAAATTCAAATTATCTTGTAGGCTCTCTTTCATAATCCTCATCACACGTGCATTTCTCAAAACTCCAGAAACCATTTTGGGCGGCCCAAGAAGTATTTTTCAAGTCAGTTTTCTGTCGATTACTATTAACTTTTTTAACAAATTAGCCCAATTTATTTAACACTTTTATAACATGCTTTCTTAAAAATTATTAAAAATATTAGAAATCAAATTTCTGTAATGAACCTAATGCTATAGTTTTTTTTTGACCGAAATGTTTTCAGGAGTTTAGGGAAATGTGTGTCATTTCATTGTAAGTTAGCTTCAAGAATAAACTTTTATTGTGGCTTCTCTTGCACTTGATGTCATGATTGCTATTTATTAAATAATTCAGTTGTCAATCATGGATGGGAAATTATGCTTCAAAGTTCATTTTTTCACATTGATGATTTGTAATTGTTATCTCCACAACAAATACTCTGCATTAACTGAAGACATCCTATGGACTGCCTTGTTTCCATTCGTTCCTCATGAGCGTCAAGTTTGTTCACATTGCTAGTACTTTTTCTATTACATGAATGGCTCGTGCGAAGAGGTAGATTTGACATTATTCCTTGGACTGAAAACAAACAAGTGTTATCTTATGGTGAATTTTCCTAGACACAATGGCGAAACATGAAAAAGTTATCTAACTTTTTCAAGTTGCAATTCATTTTTTCCTCATCATCCGTGGCAATAGACAACCACAAATAGTTCCAATGCACATTTTAGTATTTTGTAGGAAAACTGGAAGATTTTTTTAAATGTTCCACTGTTGCAAACATGTTTGGGTTCAGATCTGAATTATGTGATAGTGCCCCAGTTATTTAGCAATATTTTCCCTCAGCCAAAAAATCATTTAGTGTGGCCTTGGAGATGTGAAGTTTACAAGGAGCTGATTTTACATTTGCACATGGGGATACATTGTTGAGAATGATGAGTGTGCTGTAATTATAGATAATGTTTTGTTCAAGAACAGCATTGAATTCTACATATAGTTAGAACTTGTGGTTATAAATAATTGTTAGTGCACCTCTGTAGCAAACAATAGACTATATTCATATTCTTGGTATTGAAACTGGATCTAGCATGAAATGGAGGCTTTTGCAGGGGATACATTTTACATATGAAAAGATTCCCCTGTTTAAGCCTCTTGTGCATGTTAGTTGCAGCTCTTTACAGAGAATAGGAAGAAGGTCTATTTTAATGTTGGTTTTTAATATCTACTTTGAAGGTGTTATCAATCTTGTAATATTTAGCTACTAAGCGTGACTTGATTTTCCTACTTTAGGTACAAAGAATTGGTGGAAGAGGTCTTTCTCAACTCTTAAACCTAAGGGTTTTCTGCCACTGCTGTGATGACCTTAATGTGCAGTGTTGGTGTTGTCATTGACAGCTGTCTGTTCTTCAGATACAGATAATTATTGTGTTGCTGCTGTGTTAAACAATTGAAGGGCTTGGTGGAAAACTATGCTCAGTGGAAAATTTGCTTGAAAAATTTTTTCGGCAAAAGTGCCTGAATTTTCACACGTGGCCTTCAAATTAATAGAAAAACATTGCTCTCTGTTTTTTTTTCGTTGGTTTGCGCTTTGTTTTCGAGAAATAACATGCAAAAAACCAAGTTTTTCTTGGCAGCGTGTCTTTCAGATCTTTTGTTCGAACGAGAAGCAAAAGAAACCTTTTGTTTCAAAGCAGCGAAGCATGGCTTTTTGCCGCTTGTAAGTCAATCCCTTGTTACAATAAGGTCATTGAAATTCACTTCTAACAGACAAGTTGCTTCGGTGGCAAAAGGGATTAACGCGGTGTGTGGTCCAGTCAATCAAGTGTTCCTCGATCGGGACATCAGTTCAAATCGCGCACCTGGAGTCCTTTTTTTTTCTTCCTTCCATAATTTCAAAGTTAAGTAAACCATTAACGTGCATGTCAAAATCCTTCTTCGATTAACTAAATTCTGTTGAAATCGCGACAGTGAACGACGAAAAACCGTAATAATCTTGTATCAGTGCAGGGGTCGAATTTCCGTAAGCGTGCCAAGTTATTACGCATCGGCTCGTCAATTTAAGCTATCCCGGTCTGTCGATTTCATTTTTAACAATTTCTCTCTTTTTAAAATTAACCCATCAAGGTCGTGTCGAAATCCATCTTCGATTAATAAAGTTCTGTTTAGATCGCTACTAAGAACACCAACATATTAAATAGCGACCTGTAATTGACAATAGCTATGTTGTCTCGTTCCCAAGATATCTAATTGAATGTTCAGTTATCGAACCCAATTGAACACCATTTGTTCTATTGCCTAACCCAGTCGAACATAATAACACAACTGAGCTTACAATACAGTTTTGCCAATCGAACACAACCGAACGTTCTATTACAGAAACGGTCAAATAAAATAAAATAAAATAAACTGGCACATTTCTACTCTAATTGAAGTGAATTTCAATGAGCTTATTGTAACAAGGGAACAACTTACAAGCGGCAAAAAGCCACGCTTCGCTGCTTTGAAACAAAAGGTTTTTTTTGTTTCTCATTCGAACAAAAGATCTCAGACACGCCGCCGAGAAAAACTTGGTTTTTTGCATACATTATTTCTCGAAAACAAAGCGCAAACCAACGGAAAAAAACACAGAGCAATGTTTTTCTATTAATTTGACGGCCACATGCGAAAATTCAGGCACTTTTGACGAAAAAAAAATTTCAAGCAAATTTTCTACTTAGCATAGTTTTCTACCAAGCCCTTCAATAATATTTAGACTTACAAGTGGATTTTTTTAATTTTGTTACTAGTATATACTGCCACCTTTTTCTATCAAACTCTATTGTCACATAATGTGACCCCCACTGCAGTTCATTTAGATGAAAACCATTTAGCACTTTTGGTGTTCTTTGTCAGCTGTCCTTAAATGGACATGGGTGATAGTTTTGAAGTGAAATAGCAAATTTCTAAATATAAAGTTTTTGGGAATATGTGGTGAATTCTGTGACTTACACTGTGTGATGGGTTTAAAGCAAATTTGCATATTTATCATTAATTTTCTGAGCATCAATATCAATTTCAGAAAATTGTAAACTGAGCAATGTTCTGGCTGCCTGACCAATAGTCTCCTTTTTTAGAGTAGTCATACAGGGATACAAACTTGTGTACAGTATTTACAGCTTACCATGTTCTTCTGTCTTTAAAATGACATGCAAACTCCAAAGGAAGAAAAATTGGCTACCACCTCTTAGTTTGGTTTCAGTAGTCTCACTGGTGAAGCTTTGGTTTTAAATAGAAACTATTAATGTTTGTCCAGATTAATACTTAAATGGTGTAAACACTGGAGCATTTTTGTTGAACTTTCTTTTGATGGTGTCAAAGCACAAAGTATAACTTGTGATTGTTCACTGGAGATGCGGGGCTGTTTGTCTGGAGTTAGCAAGGCATCATGGTCACTCTGGCATTCAGTCAAAGCTCATTATGTTGAAATGTCATGTTCCACATAATATTATTTTCAGGACCATTCAACCCATGGAATACATGGGTAACACCTACTTTTCCCTTAAGAACCAAGTCATCAAAGCGGAAAGAAGGATACTGAAGGTTAGTCATGTCATATTTTACCATGCAGTGATTATTGCCTTAAATCAGAATTTCAGTCAGTTGTGAACAGTTTTCCACATAATTTGAGCAGAGAAAACTGTGAATCATGTTGAAAAAGGGAGTGAGGTGCAAAATCATGGTACAGCTTATCTCGACTGTAGGGATTGAGATAACATGACATTACATTGTCAGTATTCTTTAAGAGGAAGGTAGACCCAGGTCTAATGCACAGATTTGTTTGCCGCCACCCCCCCCCCCCAAAAAAAAAAAAAAAAAAAAAGAATAAAAAAAAGAATAGGTAGTTGCAGCTAAGAATTGAGATTCAACCTAGGTCAAAAATGTTTTGCTGAATTTAATTTTTACCTGTAACATATCCATTTGTTTTAGGAACTTGGCTTTTGTGTCCATGTCAAGCATCCCCACAAGGTATGATATAAAAACCTACCTTTTTAACGAAGAATAGGACCGTAGCAGAGGTTTCATTAGAAGCCGGCAAACCGGTGAAAATTGCCACCTACTTTGTCCAAATTTTCACTCAAATTATTAAAAAAGTTCATCAGGTCGCCACCTACTTTGGCTCAAATGGCAATTTCAAAACTTATTGAAAACCTTGCCTTAGGCAGCTTTCTGGGGGTGTGATAATCACTCCACAATATCTTGCTCTCTATAAAGGAACCTTGTCCATTTTTATCAGGTAGCTGACTAACTGTTTACTGTGTCTCTTTCAGATTATTATAATGTATCTTCAAATTCTTGAATGCGAAACCAACACTTTGTTAGCCCAACAGGCCTGGTATGTACATCAGCATGTTACATGAGTAAAGAGTAAACATTTTGATAGTGTTAACCAAATCGTGATCTGGCAAACTGTTGAATCTCATTGCTTGCTCACTGAAAACGATGACATGAACTTTTTTAACAAAGAGTACCAAGACATTTGTCTATGTGAGATGCTCCACTTCTAAGGAGATATAAAGGTCCATAATTGCCATAAAGCACAGTCTATGTTAATGGAGGTTGTTTCAGTAATTGACCCTGAGTGACTGCCTTTCAGTATTTATTCATTTCCTGTTTGGTTTTGAGATGATTTAAATGGTAACGTCTCTTCATTGTTAGGTGTGATTGTATGTCTGTTGAGGGTATATGTAATGATGATACATGTAGGATCTATGGTTTAGACAAATAGTTTTTCTCTCCCAGCCAGAGATAGGTCTTGCAAAATCATTGTTTTGATTGGGCACAGTGTTTCATATTATTGTTTGCCTTTGGATAAAGCACACTCCATCAGTACTAGCATGAAAGGTTTTTAAGAACACATCATGGGTTGATCTCAAACACATTCAGCACTTAATCCATTTAATGAAGGTGAAAAGTGTTCTACAGGAAAGCAAAACTCAGAAAAAATGCAGCTTTGTGGTTTTGAATGCAATTCACTCACTCACGCTTTTGAAAGCAAATTTGAAGTCCTGCGGTATTAACAGACTTTGCATTCTTTGCAGGAATTTCATGAATGACAGTTTTAGGACAGATGTTTTTGTAAGGTACCCCCCTGAGACCATAGGCTGTGCCTGTATCTTCCTATCAGCAAGACAGCTCGGGGTAGGTATTGTTGTCTCTCTTTTCCTTATGAGAAATCCTTCAACACAGGCTTATAATAGCAGAATAGGTTGAGTTTACCTGGCTCACAGCCAACATCTCCTTTTAATAACATTCATTTTGTATTGTTTATTGTAGATTTGTTTACCAACCAGACCACCCTGGTGGGAGTTGTTTGGTGCAAATCTAGAAGACCTTGAGGTTTGTATAGTAACTTATTTATGGTATAAAATGATTTCCTTAATAAGTGCCGACAGTGACCCAGGGTTTTCCTTTTCAAATGGAGTTGCAGTCGACTTGAGCAAAGCGGGCAGACATTATGGGTGCGGAAGCGAAAATTGTTGCTGAGCAACAGCGATTCTTTGGCACACAGATGCCGGCGATTGAGCCATTCACAGGCGGCGAAAATCGCTGGTCGCTGGCCAAAAAGGAAAACCCTGGTGACCAGCAGTTATTTTCTGCTGACAATATTACTTGTTGATTCATTAAACAGGTTATGAGATTAGAGGAAATGATCACTTAAGATTCTGATGTGTTCACAAATTCTCCAAACTAGTACAATAACAGAAATTAGAAGAACAGTGGAAGAATATCAGTGAGGATATTTGGGCTTAATGGGGTAAAATAAGTTATGAACATTTCTTCTTTTCCAGACTGTCATGTAGTGTTTTTCAAAGTAAATTCATTGTCCTCCTCTACATTGTGCAGTGCTTTGAAGTTGAACTTTGGTGTAATGTCATAACAGTTCTTCTTTTCCTTCTTAGGAAATAAGTTTGACACTGTTGAGTCTATATATGAGACCAAAGGTAATATTTGCATTTGATTATTGATCTGACCTGCTTATGCAGGGTTATTTGTTTTGAGTCCATTTGAAGACCCCATTGAATACTAAGAATGCTTCCTTACATTAGCTTTCCAGTAGCATGCTTGCCTGTGAATAGACAGTTTTTATTGACTTTGTTATGAGCGGCAAAGCTGCAAGTTATGTGCTGGCTGCAGCTTTGTGGCTGGAAACCAAAATGAGACTGCATGCTTGTAGGCCAATGGAATGCTGAAAACCCAAACATTACATCTGTCCTATTTACTGAGAAAAAAAGAAATTTACGTAATGGTGCAAAGCTTGATGTCGTCCTAACTATGTTTTCAATACACTTGACTGATTGTTGCACCAGCTCTGATGTTGCTCTGTTGCAGTTAAAACAAACTGGACAAAAACAAACAAACAAACAAACAAACTGGACTTAAAATGGTGCTTAGGAACGTACAGTAGCAGTATACTCAATAAGTTTGAGCCAGAGCAAAACTCTGTGACAGGTATAATTATAGTTCTGTTCCCAATACACTTTGAGCAGCACAAATTACAATTTGCATTCATTGCAACTAAATTGCAATGTATACATGCTCTTAAAGTGCACCTAACCCCAAAATATTTTTTCTGCTAATATAAAATTTTTCACCTTTGCCAAAAATATGTAGCCTTTATTTCTAGTTCTGGACTTTAACTAACAATAAACTATGCATCGTTTGGTACACAACCAGGTCAGAAGGGGCAGGGGTCTATTCCTGGTCGACATCACCAACTGCTTTGCATGCTTGTTCACTTGCTGCTATGCAAATCAGTCTGACGTCAACCAGGAATAGAACCCATGCCCTTTACTAGCTTGGTCGTGTGACAGATGATGGCTATATTTTGTAACTTTTACAGCCTATAAAAAGTCGAGATTTGGTTTAAAAGGCACTGAAAGGTGCAAAGATTTATTTGAGCAAAAATAAATAAATAAATAAATAAATAAATAAAAAATATTTGGGGGTTAGCGGCACTATAAAACTTTCTATGGTCAATCAATCTACTCTACCTAAAACTTTCATTTAGTAGCAGTCTCTGGAAACGTTTGACGTGTTCATCTGATGCTGTTTCCTGCTAACATACACTGTTATTTGGCAGATATCGATCATCTAATCGTTACTTTATGGTAACATTAATTTTTTTAACAATGCCCAAAGCAAACCCTTGTTGTTATTTGTTGTAGGCCAATTTAGATACCCTTCAAAAAGCTGTTGGAGAAATCCGTAAGGAGCTAGAACAGAAAAAGAAGGAAAGTAAACTGGATGGTACCGGCCCAGCTGGGAGCTCCACTCCTAACCTGTCTCCTACAGGAGGAACAACAACAGCGACCAGGGATGAATCCAGACCTGGAACAGGTACAAGTACTGTCTTGTGATACTGTCCTCGATAATCTGTAAGGAAGACTGAAAGTGGAGACACAACATGTCTTGTTTGTTTGTCTTGTTATATGCTTTGGTCATTGATCTGATTGGTCAAGGTCGTTTGTCAGTTAAGCCGTGTTGTTATTGGCTGGGAACACTGTAAACCCTGATTGGTGCGTTTCGATCCGTCTTTTGTTAGTTAAATGTCCGTAGGTGTATTGTTGGTAAAATTAGTCGGTTTGTCTATTGTTTGTCTGTTGCTGATATATTCAATAAGTCGTTTGCAAGGTGCGGGAAGCTGTTGGCAACGGTTCAGTGGTGCCTGTTCTAAGTTCAGTAGTAAATCAACTCACCGGTGCGATCCAGTACACGGCTCCTTGGGAGAGCAAAAGGACCCTGTGGTTAAATAAAGTTGTTGTTTGTTTGTTTTGTTGGTGGTACGTAGTACAGTGGGTAATGCATTTAGCAGAGTCCCAGTCGATTGTGTGGTTTGTCTGTAAATGGTGCTCAGCAATGTTATGGGTAATGTCACCATTTCTCGTCGCTCGTTTGTGTTTAGTCAGTTTTATATTCAAATTTTTGCCAGTCTCACCGATATAAATGGCCTGGCAGTCAAAGCATGTGATGTTGTAAACTGCTCCCTGTCTGTCCTTTGGTTTATCTTTGTCCTTAACGTTCGTCAATAGTTGTCGCAAAGTAGTGATGGGTCTGTGAGCAGCACGGATATTGTAAGGTTGTAGTATCCATGCGATGGTTTCAGAAGTTCCTTTGATGTAGGGTATAGTCGCTGTAGTGACTGGTGTTGGGTTAGCGTTTGTACCGTTTGGCTCTGTCCTGTTAGTGTCGCGTCTAACAAAGTCGCGGTTGTAGTTCTCACTGAATACGTTGTCTAAGTATTTATGTTCGTCTGCTAAACTGTCGCGTGAGTCAAACTAGTCAGTTGCGCTCGTCTCGTTAAGGTCGTTGCTTTGTGTGAAGTAGGGTTGTAAGATGATTCGTCAAGTACCTTATAGGAAATTAACGATGCACGTTGAGAACGCGAAGAAAATTTGTTACAAAATTAACGTGAATTTTCCAAAAGTTAGGTAATGTTTGCATTCATCAAATTAACCCGAAATTTTGGAAAACAATGTCTGCCTACCTTGTCCAGTCATTGTTGGTTGTTATCATGTTATTGCTCGGTAAATGGATCTAGAGAGGGAACACTCCCTCATTAGATCCTGGCATTTTCTAGTGCCTCTAGTGAACTGTCAGATCAGGGCTTGAAACGTAAGTCAGTATCATCACCACAAGCACTCCTTCTCAGGACTATACTCAACCGGACGATCGTACTTCACTTAGTTATGATATGACTCATGGGTTCAAACCATTTACGATTTTAGTGACGTTTTTGTTTGTGTTTTGATTCAGGATCGAGGCCGTCTTCACCCAGTAAAGTATCACCATCGTCTGCTACAAATCAAGCTGACGGCAAGAAGAAGAAGAGTTCGTCGAAAACAGAAGAGGACAGCAAGCCCAGCCGCAAAGAGCGGTAAGAACTGAGCTTATTTTACTGCTCTCCACTCGTTGACGGACCTGCTTATGGTTTAGGTTGCACTTAGAGAATTGTTAACACGCAGACTAAACGCGAATAATCTTACAAATGTATAAGCTCCCACCCTTCCCAAGCCCCAGAAAAGAACTAGTAGAAAGCAAGTACTTCAGGTACTTGTTACTACTTCTGTCGTGTTTATTTATGCTTTGTTTCCTTTCTGACTACCGTATGGGCTGTTCACGCTAGTGCCCCGTTCGAGTTCTCCGCCACACCGTTGTAAATAGCCAACTGGAGGCCTTGGGAATTGCCAGCTAGGGCTCTCAGTATTTCTTTTTTACGGCTCTTGAGTAAAGCCGTCATCGCCATCATCATCATCATCGTCGTCGTCGTCGTCGTCGTCATCATCATCGTTACCATAAGACTTGATGCAATTGGCGTCCACTGACTTAAATTACAGTTTGATAAGTATACTGTATCCAACGTGCTTTCTCTTGTTTGTTTGTTTGCAAACGAAAAGTTTACGAAGTATTATCCATCTTGTTATTTAGCCCAGTCGCCCGAGGAAGCCGCCGAAGCCGATCTCCTGTCAATCGCCGTTCTCGCAGCCGTTCGGAAAGCCGAACACGAAGCCGAAGTCGCAGCCGATCAAGAAGTTACAGCATTTCAATCAGCCCCGACAATCTCAGCAGAAGTGGGTCGGAGAGCAGCGATGAAAGCCCAGAGAAACAAAAGGGAGCTGGAAAGAGTAAACGACGAAGAAGCCCTTCCCGAGGAAGGGACGAAGAAAAGCGAACGCGACCGAAAATGTACGACGGCGAGTACGTTCGGAAGAAATCAAGAACTGAAGCTAGTGTGAACAGTTATAAACGAAGCAAGAAGCGGGAGCGAAGTAGGTCCCCGTTGTCTCCTAGCCGAAGTAGATCGCGGAGCAGAAGCCGAAGTCCGGCGAGAGGGAAACGGCATCGTGGGAAATACGAACACGACCGAGAAACGAAAAAACGAGACGACAGACATCGTGACCGAAATGGAGTGGACTACCGATCTAGGGATAAAGGACGCGACCACGGAAGACATCGTAGATGACGTAGTTTACTTTTGTATATTTTTTGTTTTTGTACAGAAACTTCCCCGGTGGAAGATTATCAGTTGAGAAACTTCGTTACGCAAATAGTCTTGGGTTTAATATCCGTTTCGCCATGTTAACATCCGAACTGCTTGCCTTAATTAAACCTGTTTACTTGTTTAATAAAATTGAAAAGCTGCTGTGAAAATCGTTTCTGGAATGTTTTGTGTTGTCCGCTCTCCAGTTTCACACCCCTCTCTTTCCCCTTCCCCGTCTCCTCCCCCCACCCCCCATTTTCTAGTTTCGTGGCTGTGGCTTCGTGATGTGTATCACGGCTTGTCAACACAGGGAAAATGAAAGCCTGCTGCCCGACATTTTACTGTTTACTAAAGTAACAAACGAGCAAATAAACAAGCCAGACGAGCAACAAAAACACAGACGTTTCTAGACTATTGTGGAATAGGAACCCGGTAAGTTGAAATTACTTGTTTAATAGGCAACAATATGTTTCTCTTAATAGTGTTGAGTCATCAAGACAAACGATGAAATGTGGTATACCACAGGGTAGTTCCCTTGGCCCTCTTTTATTCTTACTCTATATAAATGACATTTCTAACTGCTCAGATAAACTGAACATTAGGATTGTTGCTGATGACACTGTTTTTGCCTCATCACCTTCTATTGGCCATCTTGAAAAACTAATTAACGAAGAGCTGGCTAAAATTAAAGAATGGTGCAATCTAAACAAGCTATCTATAAATATTAAGAAAACTAATTACATAAATATTAAATTACCAAATAAAGATGGAAATAGTGACGTAATAGAAAAAAAGAGATCATATTAAATACTTAGGTGTCTTACTTGATGAAAAGCTTTCATGGAAGCACCACATAGCATACGTCTGCTCTAGAATTGCGCGAAATACTGGGATTTTTAACAAACTGAGGCATATGTCTCCAGCCCAATTAAAACAACTTTATTATAGTCTTGTCAATCCCTACAGATCTTATGTTATCTTTGCGTGGGGGAGTGGGTATAAAACTCAAATTAAAAAAGTACAAACAAAACAAAACAGTAATAACAATATTTTTTGCCACATACTCATGGACTGAAAGTGCCTTTCCCCTTATGGACCTATTAGGTATCGTATCAGTTACTTCTATCTTTAAATTGCAAGCACTTAAATTTGCACATCGTTGGCATAGCAAAGCACTACCAAACATCTTTAAAAACTATTTTCAGTATGCTACTGATATTCATAGTTATAATACCAGATATGCCACTAATAAAAATTTTTATAATAAAGTTTTGATATAACGCGCGCTCTGATTGGTTAAAACAGCGTACTTTATCAGAGTACAGATGCACGGCCGGCTACGGTCTGAATTTTTCCTTCGGTTTTTATTTTGAGTGAGGCGTCTTATACGACCCAGAAATCGAGTATGAAAACGAGCTCTTAGCCTCAATGGATTTGGAAGATGCTTCTGCGAGTAACACCACAAATAACAGCGTGATATTAATATCACGGGTGTTTTCAGAATTACAAGTTGCTGAAATTGTGCGAGTCGCGCAGCGACAAGGGCAATTTCAGCAACCTCTGGAAACAAGTGATATTAACCCTTAATTTCACGAGGACTCATTCCAATTAAGCTTACGTGCTAAAAACAGAAGGGTAAAATTTTCTCAACAATGCCGAGGCACGTCGAAAAACAGTCAGCCAAGCGAAGTAAAAACACTTTCTTCGCAAGCCAAACATACAAACAACTCAACTACTTTTTAATTTGCGTCCAAAACGAGTGTAGATGATTATTATTTACATCCAGTCGAGAGATAAATATGAGTTTCAGTCCTGATCAAAAGTAACAAAGATTAAACCAAATGTTAAAAGCTTCAATTTATTTACCTGCGCTGTAGACTGAGGTTTCCACCACTTGAGAATACACATCCACTTAAAAACAGGCCCCCGTAAACAACAAACCGTTTGTCCCAACGGTTTCTACCGAGTTTGAGCAGAGTTGGTGCAGTGGTGAGAGCGCTCGCCTTCCACCAATGTGTCCCGGGTTCGATTCCCGGACTCGGCGTCATAAGTGGGCTGAGTTTGTTGGTTCTCTACTCTGCTCCGAGAGGTTTTTCTCCGGGTACTCCGGTTTTTCCCTCTCCCCAAAAACCAACATTTGATTCATTTGATTTATTTAGAGTTGATTTGATTTAGTCTCCCCAATTAGTAGAGCATCTGTGCTCGGCTAAATACATTTGAGACTTAAATAAAGTGATTATTATTATTATTATTATTAAACTGTTCTGTAAATCTTTTTTGGTGAGCTGCAAGATGCCGTAGTAAAGTAAAAGCCCTTGAGGCGTTGAATCATTTTCTTTTTCAACCACACAATTCAGCTATGCCGGGCTCCATCGAAGTCGATCCAAGTTTTTCACGTGAAACCTCTTTTGCTATTCCGTTTAAGTAGGGAAAACACTCGACTACGTCTCGTGTTTCCCCTACACTTCTTTCGTGCTCTATCCGCTTCCTGTGTGCTTTACAACAGAACAGATCACAGGCGAGGCTTCTTTATTTTTTAATTATAAGCCGTGCGCAAGAACCAACATTGGAAAACAATCTGTATCTTCAATTGTAGTTGACCTTTGGCAAGATCTTCCAACTAGCTTGAAAAATCTTGACACTTTTGCCTTTCCTGGCAAATTAAAAAAATTTCTTCTTAAAACTCAATCCAGTGAGTAAAATCATGCCAACGACTGCCTATATATGTGCTTATTTTTTCGTCTTAGTTTTTAAATGTTTGTATCTGTTGTTGTTTCTGTGTTGTTGTCGTACCTGCTACAATTTGTTTAATTAACTTTCCTTAGCTAGGGGCTAACTAGAAAACTTAAGTTTATTTAGCCCCTAGACACCTTTAAATGGTAATAGTTTAGCTTTTCTTTTCCCCTTTTTACAGATCTAAATTCCTTTAAAAAATGTAACGCTAATTGTAAGAAAAGGAGTAAATAATAAAGATTCTTGTTTTTTTTTTTTTTTTTTTTTTGGCTTTTTTGGCTTTTTTCGAAGCAGAAGGTACTGGGTTGGCTTGCCAAATGAACACTCCAGGCCGGTTACCGGGATGAAAATGATTCAACGCATTTTCGTCAGTAGAACGGACAGTATTTGATTTTGACTTCTTGTTTCTTCTATTTATAGTTCGGAATAATTTCTTTTGATAGTTTAAGTAAAAATAAACGATTTTGAGGTTTTTAAAACCGATAAAAGCGAAAAATTCTCACCAGACTTGTTCGTTGAATTTCATGCGTGAATGGTCGCGTCACCACTTCGGGCTGTAATTTCCCATGTGAACAGATCATAGAATTCATCCCGCTAACCGAGCTAGCCCGGTCAACGGGGCTCATATGAAGAGGCCCTTACACTCTGTGGTCATTGCTGGCCCTGCAGGTATTAATTTTGTCTTTTTCTCAGGGAAATTGAAATCTATGTAGTTCGGCAGGTAAATATTAGACGGCCCTGCGTGCGACGTCTTTCCATGGTGTTACGTTATCCTGTTCGTACCACGGACACCATCATGTCTTCTACTGTGTGTCCTGCAGAATAGAAATGTTTAGTCAGGGCACTAAACGCCGGAACGGAATGGAATGAGACGGAATAAGGCGGAATGACACAGAACGAACCGGAATGATAAGGCCTAGACAGATTCTGCTCGGCAACTTTTGAGCAACTTTTTCGATTCTGAGCAACTTTTCGGAGAGTGAACAGCATCTTTTCTAAAAGTTAGCATATTTTTGGCATATTTTCACTATTTTTAAATCACGTTCATTAGCAGCTGATATTTTAACACGTTTTATTTGGAAATTGACAAGAATTTCACTAGAAAGATGTCTAGAAAATCCCCAGCGTTTTGATCGGTTGGGTGTCATGTGTTGACAAATTCCAAATATGGATGTGTCGGATGTAAGTCCATTTCGAGCATGGGTATCCTGTGTTAACTCTCGGACGTACAAGCAAACTCATACCCCCACCGTGGTACGAAGGGGGTGGGGGAGGAACCCCCCTGGGTTTTCGATGGGTTAAGATACTTTGAAAAGGTTATACCGTCAATAGATAGCCTGTTATGTCGTCTACACGACTAGGTTAATATTATGGGTTACATATGCAAATTGCGCCGCTGGGGCCTATGACGTCATCCAATATGGCAGATTTTTTGTGATTTTTCACTTTGTTTCAGTCTAACGTTGTCTTTTCTTGACAAAATTAAAAGTTTTACTCACAAATTACAGTTTTGAACAGCTGAACATGTAAAATGTGATTTAATGTAACTTAATGTTGCGTTATAACTGCTTTAGGCCCAGGAACAGGGTCTTAAAGCTTACAATATTTCAAGGAATAAATTCACTCGCCTTTTAATATCTCACACCAAATTTTCAGAAAAGATGTCTTAAAGGTAAATAAACAGCTACTGAAATGGAAAGATGCCCAGAGAAAATCCCCTTGACAAAATCTTAAAAAAAAACCTTAGTCCCCCCCCCCCCAATGAAAAACTGTATACAATGGATACCCAATGAAAAACTGTATACCATCCTCCAGTGAGAGTGGTAAATACCACTAAATTATGGAAATTTCGCTTCTAATTACCATTAGCTATACTGTGCTAGTTCAGTTTTTTCATTTACAAAAAGTTTTACATCATGATTTGAAAACTTTGCGAACTAGTAATAGACCATTTTACAGTTCTTTGCTCAGTACCCTGGCCTTTGATTGAATGCGAGGCTGGGGGTGACCTTGTTTTGATACAAACCTACTTGCTTTTGTTATGGAAATTATGCTGATTAAACACTAGTTAGCATAAGAAAAACATGATTTACATAAGAAAAGTACGTAGGTTTGTATCAAAACAAGGTCACCTCCAGCCTCACTTTCAACGACAACTGTAAAATGGTCTATTAAGAGATACGGCATCCATTTACGATATTTCACAAATTACAGGATTCACCTTGTACAAGTCATAATCTCTGTAAAGACCGCCAGAATATGATCTAAAATTGGTACTTTCGTCTCCCTTTCCAGCTGCCATTGTCTAAAAAATGTTCAAAGCCAATCTGTTTTGTTCTTTGTAGAAGCAGGAACGGCCTCATAAGCTGTAAAGTGGTCCTCAGGTAAAGTTTTAGGCGGACGAAAAGGACTCGCTCCGTCCTTGATCTCGGGTCACCTCGCAGCTCTTACAAGGTCTCACCTAATTGGAGACCACCCTTCAAGTGAGACAAAAGAACAAACAACACAAACAATGGACCCTAGCCCTAAAACAATAGGACTGCGATACCATCCCCGCCACTGAAATTTAGAGCTTGTAGGAGCTGCGAGGCTACCGTTGATCTCCGCCATCATGTGCCAGCTACATTGAATGACTGCTGACGCGAAACAAAGAACTCCCACAAAATGTATGCAGGGAACGAATTGTGAAAAATGCGAAAGAATGTATTCGGTTTTGCTCCTTAAAACAATCGGCGCTAATTGTACACAATATATTTGCTATATTGAAGCCATATCAAAAGCTCGTGCTTCGTGTTTCATCAAGGGTTCCAAACACCTCGAAACAATAAAAGCACTTCGGCGTCGTGCCCTGTTTCTCGGTGTTTGGAACCCCTGATGAAACACTCGCACTCGTTTTTGATATATTACTTGAAACTCAGAACCAGTAATTATTGTACATCTTAGCTATATACCTCGCTTACAGCCGTATATCACAATTCTCTCCTCTCTACTTTCCAGTTTCTTTGCTTGTACTTGATTATCATGTGTTGCTTAATTTAACTTTATTGTTTTTAACTTGAAACTAATGATAACTGTATCTTTTAGATGATAATGTAGTAATCTAATGCATAGCTTATAATGTAGTAGTATTGTAGTAGCAATGTAATACTTTAGCTTATAATGTTAAGGGTTTATTTATTACTTGAATACCCACCACGGGGAGCAGGGTTGGCGTAGTGGTGAGAGCGCTCGCCTTCCACCAATGTGGCCCGGGTTCGATTCCCGGACTCGGTGTCATAAGTGGGTTGAGTTGGTTGGTTCTCTACTCTGCTCCGAGAGGTTTTTCTCCGGGTACTCCGGTTTTCCCCTCTCCCAAAAACCAACTTTTGATTTGAATTCATTTGATTTGAGTTGAGTTGATTTAATTTGACTTTATTTGTTTCTGTATTTGCTCGGCCCCACTAGCCTTTGTGCTATAAATACTACCGAGGGTAAATAAAGGTTATTAATATTATTATTATTATTATTATTATTATTATTATTATTATTGTTATTATTATTATTATTATTATTATTATTTATTATTATTATTACCAAGATTAGCTGATGCTACACGCGGGTTTTTCAATTAAAAAAAGAGCACAGAGCCAAGTGGGTAAGTCTTGTTCAATAACCAGTTTCAAGTCTGACATATGTACTAAAGTACACTGGTGACTAGCAGTAGTGGTCTGGCTTGGGCCTTTGATCCAGCTCCTACAATTACATCTACCAACCGATTGTTCCCAGAGTTCATTTTAGAATTCAGAAAACATACAAGTGATACGTGAAGCAACAATCTTCTTTCCCTTTGATATCCTGGAGGTGTATGTGAGCATAGCTTTCTTATAGGGAAATGAAACGTGTTTTGACTGACGAACTCGCTTGTAAGGGAGGAATGGGCCAAGTAAAATGGCGGTAACAAAGATGACGACTGACGCAGGTACGTCTCTTGTATCTTTTTCAACCTAAAAAGGAATTTTGGTTTACCGTAAGAGGAGTAGTCTGCGGAGTAGGCCATAGGGTAGTCCGTGGAGTACTCGGTGGCATAGTCCACGGAGTGGGGGTAAGTGGGTAGTCCACGGAGCGGGGGTCAGTGTTTTCAACTCTGTCGTACTGCAGTGGTACCTGAATTGACCGAAATAAACCGGAATTACCCGTAATCAATAACAGAAAGTTAACAAATTGAATGTGACTTTTCTTGAAATTTTTTGTTCGACTCACTCAGCTGCGCCTTGTGAGTCCACAACATTTTGACCACGTACTGTGATGACGAATATCATTGTCGACAAGAGTACAGACAACGCCAAACCACATTCCATTTTTTACCACAATATCAACGTCTAAGAAAATGTTTATTTCAGAGCGTGGCCAAGATCGTGACACAAAGAAAGAAAAAGCACTATCTATAATTTTCGCAATATGATTGGTTTATTTCCCAAAATGAGCGTTTCTGATTGGCTATTACAACAAGAGAAAGCTACTACAAAAATTCTGAATCGAGCGAAACGATTTCATTCACGAAAATTACAGCTTCAACTGTTCAGTAACTGCAAATATTCAACCAGAATATACTGACTTTGCGGCAAAACATACACATTGGTATTTGCAGCAATGTCAGAAACCATATATTGGCGTTAGCACTGGATTTTGTGGCAGAGTAGAAAATCGAATTTTAAGCACAGTTCCAAACTGTACGCTTATCTGGAAACGTGTTATGTCTTTTCCTTTTTTTAAAGATGTATTTACCTTCGATTGTGACAACAATCCACTTTGTGCTTTTCTTCGTCCCCTTCGCTTCTGTGCTACTTTTGATTGTTGCTTGGTCCTCATCTGTCAGCAAGACAAAACGAGCATTTTCGGATTTTTCAATCTTTCAGGTGGGTTCGTAACGCTTTCTTGCGCTTTCTTGCGCTTTCTCCATTTTTATTCTACTTTATTTTACTCACAGTCATCCCGGTGCCATTCCGACTCTTTCCGGCTCATTCCGGCATTAGACAGGGTTTTTCATCTGTTCCTGACACTGCTCTATCGCAACTAGTTATTATCACCTGCTCATCTGCTTTTTGTTGTTTTAAGGCAGTGAGCGAAGATGATGTTTTACGCCTAATAGGGTCGTCAGTGAAATCGTGCAGTCTTGATCCAATTCCTGCCTCTCTTTTGTTAAAGTGTCTTGATTCTCTTTTACCTACTTTGGTGAGAATTATCAACCTTTCTGTCTAAAGGTGTGTTTCCTGATTCTCTTAAAGTGGCCAAACTTACTCCTATTCTTAAAAAAGCTAATGCTGATCATGGAGTTTTTTCAAATTTCCGTCCTGTTTCAAATCTTCAGTTTTTATCTAAACTGATTGAAAAGGCTGTTGCCTATCAGCTTAATTGTTATCTTGCTGAACACGATCTTCATGATTTGTTTCAGTCGGCGTATAAAGCTATGCACAGCACTGAAACGGCTTTGGTACGTATCTATAACGACATCCTTCAATCTGTTGATGCTGGCAACTGTGTCATTCTGATTTTTCTTGATATGTCAGCTGCGTTTGATACAGTTGTTCATGATGTCTTACTTGATACACTTGCTAATCGTTTTGGTGTTAGGGATGTTGTTCTAAGCTGGTTTAGTTCGTACCTCACCAATAGGAAGCAATTTGTTGGTATCAATGAGTCTTCCTCGTGCCTTGTCAACCTTGATGTTGGAGTGCGACAGGGCTCAGTACTAGGGCCTCTTCTTTACTTTGCTCTATACCTCTCCATTAGCTGACGTTGGTAAGCGTCATAATGTCAGTTATCATTTTTACGCTGATGATTCTCAGTTGTATTTGTCGTTTAAGGGTAACCAACAGTTTGTACAATCAAGACAGTCTTTGGAGCAATGTCTCACTGATATTTCATCGTGGATGCTTGCTAATGGTTTGAAGCTAAATCAGGATAAGACAGAGCTGATGTGCATCCACTCTAGATTTCTTAGTCGCCCTCCATTAGATGAGATTGTATTTTGTGGTGAAACCATTGTCCCTTGTATTTCTGCTGTTAATCTTGGTGTAGTTTTCGATGAATGCATGACTGGGGAACTTCAAGTCAGCAAGATTTGCGAGTCGTCCTATTTTCATTTAAGAAATCTGTCTTCTATTAGGAAATATCTTACTACTAATGCTGCTCATACTATTGTTCATGCTTTCACTTCTTCCAGACTTGATTACTGTAATGCTCTTCTTTATGGGCTCCCTAAATATCTTGTTGACAGGCTACAGCACGTTCAAAATTCTGCTGCTCGTGTTGTCACTTTTACAAGGAAGTTTGATCACATCACCCCTGTGTTGATTGATCTTCATTGACTTCCTGTATACTCTAGGGTTATCTCCAAGTTGCTTTTGCTCACTTATAAGGCCTTAAATGGTCTGGCTCCTTGCTATCTGTCTGATCTTCTTTCCTATCGTTCCTCTTGCTACTCTCTTCGCTCTGTTACAAATAATCATCTTGTTGAACCTAGAGCTAAGCTTACCACTTATACACCTTATTCCAAAATGGCGGCCAATTTATTATTCTTTTGTTTGCATGTTAATTAGCCCTCTTTGCCTCATTTTCACTTCAAAATTATTTTGTATTTTGTACATGCTGACGAGGCAAAAAGGGCTAATTAACATGCAAACAAAAGAATAATAAATTGGCCGCCATTTTGGAATAAGGTGTATGGTTTTTCGGTCCTTTTCATTCGCTGCTCCGAGACTTTGGAATAGGTTACCTTCAGATATTCGTTCTTGCTCCTCAGCTGCTAGTTTTAAAAGCAGACTCAAAACGTTCCTCTTTACATTATTTCTTGATAATAGGAAATTTAATTAGTTATTTCATTTTTCTTTTAATCATTTTTGTTTTGATCGACTGATTTGATATTTCTTTCATCATTTGATTCTATCATTTTTATTTTAATAATTGTTGTTTGAAATAATAATATTTTATAGATCGTTTACAGAATTAATAATATTTATTGTATAATAACTTTCCATAGAATTTAATGTTTTTAGATCGTTTTATTGTAAATTACTGTAAATTGTAAACTGTAAAGCGCCATGGACAGCGATATATGGATATGAGCGCTATATAAATAAATAAAGTTAAGTTAAGTTAAGTTCCGGTTCATTTTAGTCCCGTTCCGGCTCATTTCGGTCCCGTTCCGGTCCACTCGGGTTCATTCCAGTTACATTCCGGCTCTTTCCGTGTCATTTCGCGTTATTCCGCCTCATTCCATTCCGTTCCGGCGTTTAGTAACGCCCGTTTAGCCACGGGCAGGTCCGCTTTCTTTGCGACAGAGCGCAGATGTTCACTGAACCTATCCCTGAGCCTGTGTCCAGTTTCGCCTATGTACGACAGAGTGTAAACGTGGTTTCTAGTCGTAAATGAGAATGTCTATCGGGGCGTTACTAGACGCCGGAACGGAATGGAATGGGGCGGAATAAGGCGGAATGACACGGAACGAACCGGAATGATACCGGAATGAACCGGAACGGGGCCGGAATGGACCGGAATGGGACCGGAATGAATCGGAATGACACCGGAATGAGCTGGAATGAACCTGAACGAACCGGAACGGTACCGGAATGAACCAGAACGGTACTGGAATGGTACCTGAACTGACCAAAATAAATACCCATGATCAAGTAACAGAAAGTTAACAAATCGAATGTGAGTTTTCTTGAAATTTTTTGTTGACTCACTCAGCTGCGCCTTGTTAATTGAACTCTGTGATGACGAATATCATTGTCGATAAGTACAGACAACGCTTAACCGCATTTCATTTTTTTTACCACAATGTCAACGTCTAAGAAAATATTTATTTCAGAGCGTGACCGAGATCGTGACATAATGAAAGAGTAAGCGGTGTCTATAACTTTCGTAATCTGATTGGTAATTTATTTCAAAAATTGAACTTTCCTGATTGGCTGAAACACGGAATGTTCCGATGGTTACAGATATCATGTTCCTGAGTGACCTTCTGATTAGTTGAGACGCGGAACTATTCCGCCAAACTGTTCGGTTGTATTGTACAGGCGACACATCAGTCATTATGCTTTTCTTCATGTAAACGCTATGTATTTTAAGCTCAAAATAATTCATTCAAAATTTTAATCGATGCAACATTAATTAAATTCTTGGTGTTTGACTACAATTCGCTTCAATTATTAAACTATAACTTTAAAAACTCCAAACAACTTTTGACAAACAGGTTTTGTGATTCATGTACAGAAACTATTACAAATGAGAAATGATAGGCTATAGGAATAGCCGAGTCTAAAATACTTGTTTAAAAAACACGACAAAATTAGAGACCTTGCTATCCCGAAGCTTCAAATGGAAGACATTATGTAGCAATGTTGACCTAAAATAGACCCTCTTCACCATGAAGTATCATAAAACGTTGTTATTACCCAGCACAATACACAACTGTGCTTAATGAGGGATCCAAAGCAAAGGCAGGGGGGGGGGGGGAGGGGAGGGGTAGAGAATGTCATCAAATGTTTGAAAATTTGGCCACAACGCCACAAAACGATGTAAAGGTTGGATCTCTTCACATTTCCCCCGCTATTCCCTCAATTTAACTATGATATTGCATTATCAATTTTTTGTTTTACGAAAGAGACACAAATCCCAATCCGATTTAGCAAAGCTAGGGAGCACGAAAGTTAGAATTGCTATAAATTATATAATAACTTGATAAATACCAATAATGCACTCTAAAATAGGCTTGTGACTGCTCTTTCATTTCAGATAAAAAATACGTTTTTCACACTGGCTGTGACAAGTGTGTCAAAAATAATCCAGTTTTTCAAGAAAATATGGTCAAATACACACGACATTCTGTATCTTATGGAATATTGTAGACTGAAATCAAATCCTGTCAGTTTATCTACCCCGGCTTGTCAATGCCAATCGAGTTCCAGTGTGTTTACATCTCAATGGTCAAACCTGTAAACATTTACATTGTGATCCAATTAAATGCCATGCAAAGCTCAGGTTTTGAAGCTGTCATATAATTCCAACTATAAACACTCTAAGTGAATTACTGAAGAACCTCTTGAGGGTCAAAACTATTTGCAAAAGCTATCCTTCACATAACTTAACACTATTTGAAATACCCAGTTCCTAAATAATGTTATCTTCGTAAAACCGCAATCCGCAGATGCTGCAGGCTCACATTAGAATGGGTAAGAATTCCTCGAGCGTCTGTATTATCCAACCGTCACTACATAAGCGCACACCTGCCAAAAAAAAAAAAAGAATGCATCATGCACAAATCAAAACAAGGAAATACTCATCCTACACTGTGGGTCCAAGAACTCCACCTATGATTTCTCATAAACGTTTATATTTTCCTTGTTTTGTATCCATCCGCGCATATATATATGGGATATTGGCAAAGTTCTTTATTTGCGTGTTTATGGACCAAGACGAAGTCGAGGTCCATAAACAAGCAAAAAAAAAAAAAATAATAATAATAAAATAAAATAAATAAATAAATTAATTAATTAATTAACGAGGCCAATATCCCGCCATCTTGACCGAACAAGCTTGGTCAATAAGTGATTTATTATATGACTGAAAGGACGCTATTAAAAGACTGTAAAACGTGTGGGACGAACTGGCTATCCCGAACGGTCAAGATGGTTCCATCTTGACCTCGCGGGTAGTTAATCACAACAGGAGAATTGATTCATCTTGACCGCTGAAAGAGCCAGTCATATAGTAATATAAAATATTGACACTCGTCATGCCAAGGCTAGTTTTAAATACGAAGTTGATTCAGACAAATTAATCTAGCATAGGTTTCAGCGCTTCTGTTCCTCTTTATACGAACATTTTAACTTTGTTATCATGGAATAGAATGGCTGATCTTTCACCGTTCGTGTAGCTACAATCACGGACAAAGCTGTTTACTCATTTGAGCGAAATAAACGCAGCGTCCTACCGTTATTGAAAAAAAAAACCATCTATTTTGTCGATAGCCAAATCCCCCTCTCACCCTTTTCAATGTCGAAATACGCTCCGTGGACACTGTCACGTGGATACAACATTGAAAAGGGGGAGGGGAAATTGGTAAACTCACGCGTTTATTGGAAAAGGTTCTCTTCGGGGAGTGTGTCAACTACTTTTGTCCATGATTGTAGCTTAAACGTTGCCATCCATTCAGTCAGAAAGCGTGGGAGGCCTGTGAAGCCATGAAGCGAAAACAGCAAGCACGCGGAAAGGAAACGACTACTGCAACAGTGGATTTTGGGCTTAATCGAGTAGTGTGTCAAGCTAGCTCAAGCGTCCTTGAATGATTCTGGGAGCAAAAAAATTTACCACTTCGCATTAACGCAAGTGGAGAGAGCCTTCCTTGAGCTATGCTGTCTCTGTTGTAAGTGTGGAGCCGTCTTAGAACACTTGCAGTTCTTTCACATTCGCAGCTGGTGGCTGGAATTGTGCAACAAATTTTCAAGAGGGCGTAAAGATTTGGGTACAAATCCCTCAAGGCTTTTGTAACAGTATTAGGTCTTTCCTCTTCTGGATTCGAGCTAGCTGTATGCCCGGGGGGGGGGGGGGGGGTGCGTACGCACCCGTCGCACCACCCCTCCCTACGGGCCTGTACCATTTCATTAATCGGAATTTGTCGTAGTTACGAGGTTGATGAAGGAAGCTGTGAATTATGTTGGCTTCCTTGAGTATAGGTCAATGCTCATAATTAACAGATTGTACCTTTCAGGTCTCCATGATATCAAACAATAAGGCAACCGGAGACAGAATGAACAAAAATTGAAAGAACGGGACAACATAACTATCAAGAAAACAACTGAACTAATCTACAGAAAGACAGCAATTAAGGGACGTTTGGCTCACTTCTTGCTCTGTTCCCGCTCTTTGAGCTGTTGTATGTCAACAGTGTCCTCCGTGTTGTCCATCCCGCTAACAATGAAGATGGAAATAAGAAAAGTAAACACAAGCCAGCAATAATAATAGCTTTGCATTTTGGTAGCAAATGAAGTTTAACTGGTTTGAAGAATAAGAAACTGATGTCAGACATTTGAAGATGTCCTTAAAACAGAATTTTGTGGTAAACTAAGAAATGATAACTCGAACTTAATTGGTAAAGATATATCAGCATTGAGGTGTGTAACACGAAAAGGTTACATGCTTCACATTAAATGCCCCAGTATGCGAAATCGGGTTGGTGGGAGTTAACTTCTATTCCCATTTAATCAATGAAACTGGATTTTTCAAATTTAAGTTTGCCTTTCAGTTTTCACTTAGACCTTACTTCACCTGTAGGTTAAAAATGCGTCTTAGAACCACTTTCCACTGGCACGATCAAAGCCTGGGTTAATTTCTAACCCTGGAGTAGCGTTAACTGCTTTAAAACAGCTGCGCGTGCAAAGTGTTAGTTACGGCACCAACCCAAGACGTATCTTTCGCTTTTCTGTTGTTTTAAGATGGAAAAAAAAGCCTTTTGCTCACCTTTTGCTGTTTTCCAGCTCTTCAGGTTTTTTTCTTTGAACAGTTTCCACCGTGTTGTCAATCCTGAAAATAAATGAATGATTTTACAACTAAGTATTAAATTAAGCTTAACTGTACTGTGGTGTGTCTCAGTGCTTGTAAACTCCTTTGACTAAGAGGCTTATATGTTTCACATTTCATTTGTTTAAGCCCTTCATTATGTGAAAATCCTTCTGGGGTAGCCAATCGAAACGTAAAATCATTATTGAGCCCCAAAATCTCACCCCTGAGAGGTAATATCCCTCACAATTTTGAACAAAGTATCGACAAACATACTGTTACCACTTTTAATTCCAAACATCACCAGTAGGAAATTTCCTTTTGAAAATCTAGTACTGTCCCTCCTTGATGCTTTTCTGGCGACACTGCCCTTAGCTGTCTTCGTTTCGCATTTGCAAAGGGAAAAAAAGTAAAAGAAAAAGGTGGATCGGTTTAGCATATACGTTTTTATCTCCAATAACTGGAAAATTTTCAAAATTCTAAACAACTGGCCAGACTTGCACTTCGATACGCCATTACAAAGAAAGCAACAATTTCCACGCTCTTCAAGCACCTCACACCTTTCATTTTGCCACAAGGACAAACTAAAAGAGACTTACAAGCGCTTTGTGTGCCCACTGGTTCACACCCAGGATTACGGTAAGTACAGCATTTCTTTTTCATCATCTTGTTCCTTATGTTGTAGGATAACTAAATACCGGGAACACACAGAGGGTGGCAAGATGAGAGAAGATCATTGTTTTACTCAACATAATCTCGGGACCCACTTGTTCAGAACGCGATTGACCTAACCTAGGGTTAAAAGGAACTACATTACTTGCCAAACATTTTGGACGATTTTAATTTCTGACAAAAAAGTGTCCGAAAACAGAACCGTCCGAAATTTTTAAGCGTCCGAACGTTTTACAGTACAGTGTAAAACTTTTAAATACTTTCTGTAGCGACGCCATACATACATACATGAACTTTATTTAACCTCGAATTGCAGAGTAGCCTGAAAGGCTAATATCTTCGAGAACAAAAGAAGAGAAAATCTATTTACATACATAAAATTCTATATACATACATAAAATAAATGTATTACATACATAAAAATCTATTTACATGCATAAAAAAAAGTGTTAAGTATACCGTTCAGTCTAAAAGGAGATTGCTTCCAGGAGTCTTCTAAAACCAGATAAAGTAGACTGAGATCTTACATTATTAGGTAGGGAGTTCCAGTTCTTAGATGCAAAGTAACGAAAAGAGTTAAGGCCATAAGTAGTAGTAACGGGTTTACATAGTGATAAAATATTCGTTCTCCTAAAAGAGTATTCAGACTGACGCAAGGTAAACATGTCTTTAAGATATTTAGGAAAACTGTCATAATTCAAGCATTTGTGGATAGTGATTAACATATTTTGTATCCTTCGCCATCACATGTATTCAAGGCCAACTGATATACATTATATAGCTAGAACTTAGTTTACGCTTTGCTCGTTCTTTTTAGGAATGGAAAGAAAAAAAATTGTTTCTTTTATAAAAAACATAATGAAGATAAATTCCATTTTGAGCTCCAAAGCCCTTAGTTTCCTTTATGGAGCGAACTCTAGTTGAGACATTGCTTGAGACGGTCCGAAATTAGATAAAAGGTGTCCGAAAATTTAACGTCCAAATTTTTGGGCAAGTAATGTAGTTTGAAAATCAATACAACAAGACTGACTTTTCAAAATTACTTTTGACTTAAACGATTCTTTACCTTTTGTTTAAAATTATCTTTAAGAAAACGTTTTACGAGTACGATGATAACCAAGGTTACATTTTAACAACATATTAGCGTCATTCGGCTCTAAAACAACCGGGTGCTGAAAAGTACTAGTTACGGCACCAAAACAATGCGTACCTTTTGCTCTTCCTGCTGTCTTTGTCTCCTGGTAACCATACCCGGATGACACTGTAATTGGGACTGGAGCCTTCGAGGCCAATGGCGAACAGACGCTTACTTGGACAGACTGCCAAACAGAACGGAAAGACTTGCAGATGGATCACACTCAGCAGAGCACCAGACTTGACGCTGTACAATGCAACTGATGAAAAGTCACTAACGACGCATTCTTCATCACTAATGAAATTGCTGTCAATGCACCGGCACCCAGAGCTTTCCCCGATGCTTCCCTCCAACATATGGAGTGTCTTCCCTGACATCACATCAAGAATGAAGGCTGTGCGAGAGTCAAAAATGATAACAAACTGTTCGTTGGGGGAAAAAACCGCATTGCCAGGATGGGAATAAAAACATGGCAACTCCTTTTCCCAAAATACGAATGTGCCGTCGGACAACTGAAAGGTGCCAAAATCGACACCAGCTATGATCTGCGATTTACTGTTACATGCAAGAATTCTTGCTTTAAGTCTCATTGAACGCCTAAATCTCCTTAAACGCGTACGTTTAAGTCTGATTACGTAATATCTACTACTTAAAGCTGGGGTTGGGAATGTCGACAGGATATTTCCGCTTGTTGTATCCAAGGTGATAACCTTTTTGCTTGTTACACAAGCCACTCGTTCGTCTGATATTGGGAGCACCTGCATGTTTTTGGACAAGTTAGTCCATCTTTGGATACACTCTGACAGGTCAAACCTCCACAACTCAAGGGTACCCTTTCTTGTTTTCAACAGAACACCTTCAGTCACAGAAAGAATTTCAGTGTCCCATGTAATTCCAGTGCTCTTCTCTGTCATGAGTTTTCCACTTGACACATCCCTAGCCACAAGTGCTGATTCTTCATATCCACCACTAACAACATCAACGGTCTCGCCATCCGAAGAGAGAGCAATTTGTGCGGCGTTTGTCACTGGGTACGGAATGTTTTTCGCTATTTCGTCAGTGCTGAACATAAGGATAGTTCCTTTCCCGTTTAAAATGCGCAAGGAAGTATGCTTATCCCGTACAAAATAAAGCTCGCCGTACCACGTGAAAAAAGGATCCCCTGATAGAAATCCGCAGTCACTAAGAGAGTCAAATTTCTTGGGATCATAAGGGCTTTCACCATAAGAAACAACCAGCGAAAATCTTCGCCTCCTCTCAGTAACACTGACACGAAACAGGACATTTCTGCCTGCTTCATAATTATGGACACATAAAAGGACTTGATTCTCAGGCGAAAATCTTAGCATTCCGCACTCCATTGGGAGAGTCGTTTTCGTTAGGATTGTAAAATCGCTCATCACATCAAGCAAACAAATTGAACCCGTAGAATGGGAAATTGCCAACAAAGTTCCATCGTGAGACCATGCAAAAGACAACACATCTTCCTCTCTGGTGATGCGTGCAATCTCTGCGCCATTTTCCAGACTCCACATCATAAGGCATTTAGCATCGCCAAGGCAATCAGTTAGCATCTTGGATTTATCGCCAGAAACAGAACACACTGAGAACCTGCAGCTACTTTCGACAAACAGTGGTTTCAAGTCTCCGTCGATTGTGTAGGCATGGCTGAGGATTCCTGGCAAGACGAGGTCTTCAGTTGGATGGAAAACAACTGATCGGTAACAGGACAGAGCAGACAAAAATGGAAACCTTCTATATGTTGTATACCGCGCAACACTCTTTGGTACCTGAACTGGTTGTTTCCACAATAGTGTGCCCGTTTGGAGTGACCACAGATGTAGCATTCCGTTTTCAGATTCACCCGCCATGAGATCCAAATTAGGAGAAACGTCGATACAGAGCACTGCAGAGGAACATTCAAATTGAGCTACAACACGTCCCTGCTGTGACTCCTTGTGTATGTATTCCATATATGGTATTTCTGGGTACTTGGTCTGCAAAAGGTTTGATGCTTCACCAGACAGCACTGCTCCTCCTTCGTTTAATACGCACTGTAATAGTAAATAAGGGTGACTTGCTAATTCCCAACGATACTCTCTCAACAAGTGTCTTAAAGTATTAAGAATACTTTGAATATCTTCAGACAGCAGCGCAGAAATCCCTTGTTTCTGGAACCATATAATATCTTCAACTGCAGTGAAGCTGTTTACACAGAGTTTGGCATACAAAAGTTCTAAATCAGTGACGTAAGCTTTTGTCAGCTCTTCCAGCCTGTCTCGTCTGGTCTCATTGTGCACGTGAAACATGTGCCTAGCACCATGGTATAGCGCATACTTGTCAGCAGCGCTGTATTGGACGTTATGGACACCTTTCCGTTTCAGAGCATCAAGCTGGGCAGTGCAGAGGCGCGCTAGTACACGATGACCTTGTTTCTCCTCCATGATGAAGTCATGCTCTCCATAACACGAGCTGTCTGTCAACCAATCCTTAACGGACTTGTTAATGACATGCAGACAGCCATCACGAATCGGGAGAAGCGAGGACACAGTGGCAAACGCTTTCAGTATTCGGCGCTTTGCAAGCGGTGATTGCTCACCAGGTATTAATAGTTCAGAAACGAAATCGATTGGCAAAGGTTCTCTTGAAGCGGTGATGGCACACAAGAGGTTTTGGAAATTTTGTTCTTTAACGTTAACATCTCTCAAAAGTTCGCCCTCCAGACGTTTTAAATACGAATAACAGACTGAAGATATCCCCAAGGGTAGGCTGTCATGAAGATCTTCTTTGTCTAGTACGGATGGACTCTCTTCAATGGCCAAGGTGAGAAAATGAGCGTACAACATAAGACCTTCAGATTTCCACACTAGATTCTGCACAACAGTCTCCACATTTTGTGGTTTGAAGATATGTTGTAGCCTATTCTCTAGAACCGTTCTGATATCTTGAACATTGTTTTCATCTTCCGGCTTGAGTTGAAATTGTTTCAGATGTTTGAGCTTCTCAGTGATGTTCGTTGCTGGACGTGTTGTAACCAAAAAGCGAATCCAAGATGGCAGCTTGCCAAACTGGTTTGCCATCACATCAAGCAGCTCATTGCGTCCCTCGTGTTCCCTTTCATCCAGGCCATCTATCACCATCAGCATGTTACTTCCAGGATCACCTAAAGCACTCAGCGGTTCTTTAAACAGCAGTGCAAACAGCTCCTCCACAGCCATGTCGTTGAGGTCGGTACCCAGATTCCTTGACAGCTGTTCCACAAGAGTTTGCTTGTACTCTGGCAGGGCATGGGACAACTGACAGGCCAAGGACTGAAGCATCCACTGAGGATTTCGATAACGAGCATTATTATGCTGACAAAAGTGATTCCCTGACAGTTTGCCAGCCTCTTGCATCCTTTGACAAATGACAGCAGCAATAACTGATTTACCCATTCCTGTATTTCCACTGATCACCATAGCACGGTTTGGAGAGCTTCTGTCATCCAACCAGTTTTGAATTCTGTTAAATACCCACTCACGAGTGTCTGCTTGAAATCGCTGAACGTAATTCTCAATGTCTCCTTTGAACTCAAACTTGGCAAGATTGCAAAATACTCGCTCTCTCCTGTCCCTATCTTTTTCTTCTTTTTTTCTCCAACATTCCAACCGATCCAACGATGCTTGAACGTTCTTCAGCTGTGATTTGATGTCCTTTTCGCTATCAGCCCACTCAAATAACGCGTCCAGATAATCTTCCTCTCCACCATTCTCTGCCTTCAGTCTGTTTATTTCTGCTTGATCCAAACCGAGAGCTATTAGAGGTAACGTAATCTCCTGCCATAGAGTGGAGAACGTTGATGTATGAACAGCAGAAGTTGACACATGGCCATACAAAACATTTCGGAGAAACTTAATCCGAGCAAGGTTGGCCTCAAAAGAGGTGTGACTTGTGGGTGGATTAGTGTGCCATCCTAAGAGGGGAGGGGACAGATCACAAATGTTGATTAGAAGGAGAAACAGAAGAGTGATATCAAAAGACTGGGAGTCTGGGGCAGCTCCACCAGGTGGGAACAGTTTCTTCCACTGATGCTTGTTTAGAATTTTTTTGAGAGTGGAATAATGAGATTTGAGATCAGAAGCCAAGTTTGCAGAAGGGTGAAATCTATCAAAAGCCTTCCTTAACACAGTTGTTCCGCCATCGATGAGAAGCCTGCTCAGCTTGGCTCTATTTGTCTTCTCCACTGAACTGGCCAGGGGTGATGGTGCTGCAGCAGCCATTGTACCTGGATGCAAAAGAAAAATGACGCACTATCATCACTATTGCTCTGCTGGATAATAAGCATAAAAAGATAAAGTCATTCATTAACTGACAAAACTTTTCTTTCCCAAGTTCCACAAAATAATGTTCTTAGGATTGAGCTGGCTCTTTAATGTATCCATTCATTTGTTTGGAGTGGACATGAACATGCATAATTGTTTACAGCTACTGTAGCACAGTGTCACTGTGTGATGTAATGTTGATCAAGGCTACATTTACCTCTCTGTAAATACCCTATTTCCTAGAATAAGCACCTGGGTGCTTATTTAAAATTTTGGCCAAAAGAGGGGGCACTTATTCGAAGGAGGGCGCTTAATTTGAGGGGGGATGGGGGTGCTTGCTAAGTTTTTCTTAAGATGAACTGTGACTTTGTTTTGGCTACAGCACATAAAAGAGCGCTGCCAAAGCACATGGAGATAGAAATAACTGGAAGAGATACGGAAAATAGACTGTTCTTCAACATGTACTGAGGCACTGATACCAGTGTAGTTGAAGCTTAAAAAGATAGGAAATAAAGTAACAATGGAAACAGGTTTTCTCTGTATCCCTTCTTTTTAAGAAACTGATGGGGAGGGGAGGGGGGCGCTTATTTGCTACTTTGGCCGATGGGGTGGGAACTTATCCGAGGGCACAGGAGGGCACTAAATTTATTAAGGAAGGGAATGAGATTCCTTTAGATATCAGGAATAGCGAGTCGGTTGGTATTTTTAAACAAGCTTTATACCGTTTCATGTAGTTTATTGAAGAACAATGAGACTTGTTGTTTTTAGCACTTGATGTTTTTAAATCTATCTTTATCTGCAGTATTTTACAATTTTAGTGTTTTCATTTTAAGTTTTAGCTTCCTTTAACAGGACTCGCCTGAAAACCACCTTTGGGTGATGGTGGCGTCCTGTATAATGATATTTTATTATTATTATTATTATTATTTGAGCGTGGACACTTATTTGAGGAAATACGGTATCCACAAAAATGTTCATCCACTCACTCACACTGTCTTAAGCTTTTAAGATCTCTTTACTTACCATTGATTATCCTTCACAAATCCACAGTATCACTCCATCCTGTCTTCTTCTGCTAAAATAAGAGGTTTGTTACAAAAAATTCATGCTTTAGGTCATCTCGTGTGCTTAGAGGAGGTGGGTCAGAGGCAATGGTTAGTTAACAACTTTTAATAACTATAATTTGATAAAGAGTCTTCACAGTTTTCCAGTGACTTGACTGTTATCTACTAACTATAGTCAAGTTTACATTAAGGTGAGTTTGCACATGTTCTTCTTGTGTAAATCACTCTAAGAAACTATTTAAAAAAAAAAGTGGGCGTGGAGGGTGAGGGGGTAGCAAAGAAATTGCTTATTATGATAACACTGTCACGCTTGTAATGAACAAGACAATTTCTGAAGGATCGCTTCCCTCAGAATGGAAACATGCCATTGTTACCCCCGTTTATAAATCTGGCTCAAGAACAGACCAGTACCAACTACAGACCTGTATCTGTCCTACCAGTGTTTTTGAAAATCCTCAAATGCGCCGTACATCAAATGGTGTATATCTTTCTTAAAGACCACAAGCTACTGTCGCAGTGTCAATCCGGCTTTCGTCCATTGTATTCTACCTCGACGAGCCTGGTTAATGTTACAAATGCTCTCTTAAGAAACACTGACAACGGGCCACTTACAGGTCTGGTATTTTTAGATTTGAGTAAGGCCTTTGATACCTTGGACCATGACATTCTCTTTGAGAAATTGATTTCACTTGGATTTAACTCTTCGATTGTACAATGGTAAAATTGTACAATGGTAAAGAACCGCACTCAATCTATTTGCGTTAATGGGATAGTCTCAGAACCCGAAGAAATCATCTTTGCTTGGTGTTCCGCAAGGATCTGTCCTTGGTCCCCTTCTATTTATTATGTACATCAATGACCTACCTCTAGTTACTGACTACTGTATGGTTGAAATAATTATGCTGATGACACGTTGACATACTTTGCTAGCAATTCAGTTTCTTCAATTGAAAATGCGCTCTCTTCTGACCTTGCTAAGATCATTACCATAGTAACTTTCTTTTACTTAATTTTAGTAAAACTAAGATAATGCTTACTGGTACTCATCAAAAGTTGAAAAATGCGGATGACTTCTCTATTTGCGTGCATGACATCATTATCGAGAGAGTATATAAATTTAAATATCTTGGTGTCCAACTGGACCCTACACTCTCGTGGAAAGAGCATATAAGCTCACTGGGAAAGAAAATCTCTTCCTGTCTTGGTATGTTGCGTAGAGCGCGCAAGATCTTACCTCACTCTGCTTGCATTACCTTATATCATGCTATGATTTTGCCTCTTTTCGACTATTGTTCGTGTATTTGGGACAGCTGCGGTCAAGGGAGCAAGGAATATCTCGATAAATTACATAGGCGCACTGCCTACATTATTGAATGTCGCTCAGTTCATTACAACAAACTGCACAAAACATTTCATTGGCCACGCCTGCAACTCCATCGTGACTACTGCATGTAAATGTATGCCTGTGCACAAGTGCATTAAATTATGGACTGGTACCTGATTATCTGTTAGATAACTTTAGACATACCTCTGATGTGCACAATTATATCCTGAGAAATAGGGACCAGTTACGATTACCATTTGCTTGAACCACAAAATTTCAAGGTTCCTTTTTATACAATGGGGCAAAGACTTGGAACAACCACCCTAAATCTATAAGATTGCATGATCATGGACCCTACCCAATTTAAAACTTCCCTAGCAAACTTCTTAAATAACAGTCAATGACTTCTTTGCTGCCTTAACACAATTAACAGTTAACTGTAATGTTTTCTGTAATTATATGTATGTCTTTTATATTGTAATTACTGTAATATTAAATTAATGTAAATATTTGTTCAAATAAAATTTATCTATCAAAAAATGTTTCATTTATGATAAATGATAGAATATAATTTTTGACTGCTGGCAGTCCCTGTTTTGATAGTCAAAGTGCAATCTATCAATAGCGTAGTGAGCAAAGGTGCGGTGAGACTGGAGCGAGGAGAAAAGAGCGGCGTAAAGAGACTGGAGAGAGTCCTCCCTCCAGTCTCCTCTCAGCAAATTGACTTTGTGAAGGTTTCACCAGTGTCGCCGCGCTATTAGCATGAGCTCGCCACTACCCAGAAAGGGTCACTGCTAGCAGTCTTATATAATTTTCACATCAAAGTTAAACTTTACCTTAAGTCCATGATTGAGTTCAGCTGGTTGATTATGCACAACTGAGTTCAAAGGTCACAATCTGATGACTGAATAAGAAAAACGCATCTGTTGGAATTCACTCAGCATCCTAAAGTGTACATTTATATTCACATTAGATGCTTAATTCAAACATGAGGTAGTTTAAGTCGAATAGAAGGTAATTGTGCTTTGTCACTGTACTTTTTCTAAGTATAAGTACAAGGTGGTTCTGCCTTTTGAGTTTCTGGATGAAATCGTTAAGTGCAATGGTCTTGACAGCTGGGCTGATTCAGATGAAAGCTGTTCACTTTGTTTGTTTGATAAGCTTAAATTATGCAGGACTGGAAACCATGCATAGTACCATTCCCTGAATGCTCTGTTGGCTTCCCCTCTGCCACCCCCACCTGGTGGGGGAAGATGTTGCTCCCTATTCATTGTGACAACACACACTTGTTGATATATCAGATTGATATATCAAAACATGCATCATACATGTTAGCCTGCATGGAGATGTCTCCTATTTCTTGTTGCAACAAAGGAAATAGGAAACGCCTGCATATAGGCTATGTACTGTAATCCAAATACATGTATGATCATCAGATAATGCTATCAATAATTACATTAAGGACGTTTTTGCCAGTTGTCTGTGTGAAACGTTTTCTGCACATCTCACATAGGCTTCAAACTCCGGTAGATTCCAGTTTCTGCTCAGTGATGTCGCACAAAAGCATGACTTTGGAATTTGACAATTTAATCACAATTTACTCTCTTAAATGGTCAGTGACCCTTACTTTTCTTTCCAGAAACAGATTTTATTTACAATTATCTCCACATTGTCCAAAAATGAACACAAAATCAATGTAATACTATACTGTCTGATTGTTTGTTTACATTTGCATTTCCATTTGTTTGTACATAATTAAAATATTTTGACTGGGTAGCCATTCAAATTTAGCGTTACTGTGGTATCAACTAATGCATCCCATGTGATATTAAAGGCGTCTTGTTTAATTTCAACTGGTGTTTTTCTGTTTCTTCATCCTTGATTCACGTTTCTTGATCCCCAATATTCTAATCAAACTGAAAGTCACTGAACCTAAAAACATTTAAGCATGTGCATTTACTTCTGTTATCTTTAAGTGCTTAATCAAGAGGATTATAATTATGTTTTCTTTCCTTTTTTCAACATTCTGTTTAAAATAATTAAATCAGTAGTCAACAGCTGTCGATAGATGTGGGATAAGAACAATCTTTAAAAAGATGTCAAGCATCCACCTCACCTCCTCTGGATTTTCCTGGGGTTTAATGAGCCCCCCACCCCTCAGGAATTACCAAATCCCTCTGATTTCATTTTGTCTTTCACATTCATGCATGGGGCGGGTGGGTGGGTGAAATCAAACATGGACTGATAGTGGCTGCCAGTGGTGCCTTTACACGATGGCATCCGATTGAATTGTATGCTTAACTTATTAAGTCACACCTATGTCCTGGCTCCTGTACATAAAATTTAATCATCATCAATATTTATTACACATTCTGTTCTTCACACAAATTATATTTATTTTGCAGACAATACTCACTCTAACATTTTAAAATTGTGTGCTCAGTGGTCCATACTCCTCGCCAAAAAATACTTGTCACACACATGAAAACTGGCAAACACACTTAATATGCAAACATCCTGCTTCCCTCCCCCCCCACCAGCCCTCCCTAAACGTTGAGCCAAACAGATTTGGGTGTCGTATGTCACTGTCATCAACATTGGTTTACAAGTTATTTGTCTGAGAGTGTAGGTTAACTGAGTGAAAGTGTAGGAAAGTGCTGCATCAAGAGTGGATATTGGTTTGACAAAAACTACAAGTGTTACACAATCTTAGCAAAACGTAAAGGTCCTTGAAATCTCATTCTTTTGCCAAGCCTAAATGTCAGAGTCTAAAATTCCCTGTGCCTGTTGGTTGCTTACTCCCTGGGTCCTTCACTGTTAAAAAACCTCAAGAATTTTTAGACGTGTGTTTTCAGAAAATATTCACACCCCTCCCTCCCTCCTTCCCTCTCTCCCTCCTACCGATCGCTTTTGGTCTGGACTCCCCACCCTCACCCTCTCACCATTGTGGAATTGCAATTTTGTTTCACACTTATCTTTGAGAAATTTGCTTGTATCTTTACATATTAAAGTGCAACTAACCCTAAAATATTTTTTCCCTACAAAACATCTTTGCACCTGTTAATGGAATGCAAATCAGTTTGTGACTTCAAATCAAGGATAGACCCATGCCCCTTTGAGTTGGTTGTGTACCAAATGATTCTCAGTTTTTTGTAATTTGTAATAAAATGTGAAGATTTGGTAGAAATGGGAAAAACAGGCACAGCACGTTTCAAACAGCTGCAAAGATGTATTGCAGTGAAAAAATATTTTGGGGTTAGGTGCACTGTAAGTTATTCCAGTTCTCAGCTAACTTACGTTGGCTTATTAGTGCTATCAAATAGTCTCAAGAAGATTAAACATTTGGTGACACAAGTTATCTAAATAGATTTCTTTCATTTTTTCCTCATGAATATTTTTTAAGTGAGAAAGGAGCCTCACATAGGGAACCCTTTTAAAATAAATATGCGCGTGGGTTCTACTTCAACCTTAAAATGTGTTCCCATGCCATAAAAACCTGCAACATTGTGTTTTTCTGTCTTTGTAAGACATGACAAGTATAAAAATTCCCTAATAAAGATTTCACTGAGATTCTTGTTCATTCCCTTATCACAAGCATCCCTGATTATTGCAACAGTTCCTTGTACACCTATATGTTTGACCAGACAATGTGATTTCTATATTGCAGTGGGTTCAGAATACTATTGTACAACCTTGCTCGCTGGTTACCTAAATCTTGTCTAATTCTGGCGGTTTTATGAGACTGACAATTACGTAAAATTATTTTGATCACCTTTAAGTCTTACATACTGTAATGTGGCACCTGGTTACCTATCAGATCTTACTTCAGTCGCTACTATGTCTCACTATGATCCTGTCTTTGGTTATTCCTACTTCAGTTTCCTCGTACTAAGTCATATACCATAAAAGCTCTATTAAGCGGCCCTCTCTATTAACACCCCCTCTCTAACTACTAAGGCCCACATTTGGAAGTCAATTTTTGTAATAAGCCCCCCCCCCAGTCCCCAATTTCTAATAAGCCCTCTCCCCCTTTGGGACATGGGATTTTGTAATAATATTAGTCCCTCCTATTCCCTCTTACGAATTCCACTTCATGCAGGGCTTCCAATAGGTCACGGAAAAAAAGTTAAATTTCGCAGGATTTTCAGGTGCAAATTCATGGAAAAACAGCCAATTTTCATGGGAAAAAAATCAAAATTCGCAGAAAATTTGGCTGATTTTGTGGGGAAAAAAGTCAAAATTCGTGGAAAAATTGGCCAATTTAATGGGATTTTAGTGGAAAAAAGTCAAATTTCGAGGGATTTTCTGGGGCAAATTCGCGGGAAAATCTGCTGATTTCACAGGAAATTTTGGGGACAAACTTCACCCAGAAACAATCAGTAAAAAACAACCAATTTCATTGGAATTTTATGGGCAAATTTCACTACAACCAATCAATTTTGTGTTGATATGACCAGCATTGTTTCACGTTTTTTTAACAGAGATAATCATTTGCTCTTTTAACAACAATTCGCTCGAGAAATGAGCGAATGCTTAATAGGGTTAACATTATGGCTAGAGCCCAGTTATATGCAACATTCATCTGAGAATGCTTGGTAGTTTTGGGAGGTTGTTTGCTCATTGCAGTGACGAAGTTTCAAGATAAATTTGGACGTTTGCGGTGAATAAAACAGGTCAATAGCCAAGATAAGTATCAAATATGGTTTGTTGACATGTATTTGGTAATATTTCTGGCGGATTTCACGGTATTTTGCGTTTTTTTTGGGGGGAATTTTGCAGGATTTCATGGATTTACCTGAATTTTTCGGGTCCGTGGCCATGCGAAATATCAGAAGCCCTGTTCATGCAGCCCATATGGTTTGTTTCTAAAGAAATATAAACTCCTTCAAAGTGAGTAAATTAAGAAATACAACATAATAGAAATGCATGTAACATATTATGAAAATCTGAGTTCCAATGTATTTCTTAATTTACTCTTTGGAGGTTTGGTTGGTTGCATCTTTGATAATGCCTTTAAATGTAAGTGTGTGATGCAGTTATGAGTCATAAAAATTATGTGCCATGATATGCTTTAATGTGACTGCATGATGCAGTAATGAGTCATATGTTCTAGTCGTCATTTGGCTGTGTGACCGCATGATGTGATTCCAGCAAAAAGCCCACATTTCACCCTTGCTCACCACAGAGTCCCAGTAGTTCAGTGGTTAGAGCGTCTGTCTAGATCGTGAAGGGTCATGGGTCCAATCCCATCTGGAACTCAGATTTTTTCCTGAGTTTCCATTACCATGTTACATGCATTTTAAATATACACTCAAACACATAATACTGTTTGCTACTCTTTGTTAAATTATATAGTTTCACTGCAGTTTGGGTTTTGTACAAAAACCAACTTAAAGATGAAAATGGCATCTTTAAGACTTGAAATAGCATCCCCTCTCTATAAAGCCCCCCAATTAAGGCCTGAAATTAAATAAGGCCCCTCTTCCCCACGGCTGCTTAACAGAGCTTTTATGGTAACACTTGTGGTGATCAAGCATTTTTGTTTGGATTTATTATGAGAAGCTCTTTCTGGCTGTCAAATATTTGTTTGTGGCTTTTTCTAAAAGGTTATAACTATGCCAAGTTGTAAATGTAGTGCATACAGTGTGACCTCTGTTAAGTGGCCACCCTCAGGACTTTGAAAACTGACCCCGCTTGGCTGTTGAATAGAGGTATTGAATACAGCATTTTAGTGACAAATAATTTGGAACTTTAGAAAGTGGCCGTTTAATGGAGGGTGGCCACTTAATAGAGGTCGTACTGTACTTATTATGTGCTGAAGCTTGAAGAAGCTGAATAGACTTAAGTCAAAGGAAATGAGATCAAAACAATAACAAAACATGAACTGAAAAGGCAAGGAGAATCAAAGGGCGTTTTCCATTTACCAAAAAATTCCAGAAATTTCGATGGGAAACAACCATCGGTGAAGAACGCGTTCCATTTGACAAACATTCCATTCGTTCCCAGGCTCCACACTTTCCCACTAAACTTCCAAATGGCAACACAGATGTCTTAAACGAAACCGTAGAGTTGTCTATATAAGAAGGTCTTTTAAATTGAGAAGACGATGATGGCACTCCTATCCTGGCAGCGGTTGCAGCTTATATGAGGCGCGATCATCGCCTAAACGAAGGGTTTTTCAAACATATATTGCCACGATATTTAATCGATGAATATTTACAAGCCACTTCAGGCACAGGCAGCCCAAGCTCTCTTTATGAACCACACAAGGAACACAATATGGCGTCGAATTATAAGGGTTTGTATGGGATTTTATACAAGATATCCATGAAGGTCGTTAAAAGTGAAAATATTCAATAAAAATGGCTTACCTTATTCCATACGTGTGTTGTTTACTCCTGGTGTCGTTATTTTACCGATTTAACTTGATTTAAGCAGAAAGACACATTTTCCATCGGAAATTTTCCATTGGAACGAACCAAAAACATCTGTTCCATTTACATCCCCACCGGAATTTCTGGAATCTCTTGGTAAACGGAAAACGCCCAAAGAACCTAGCAGAACTCTTCCCTTGTCGGTCATTTTTTTTTAAGTTGTCCTGGGTCGTAGGGTAACCCCACCTGTGAAATGTTAATTGTAAACGCGTGCTATCTTTGACCCTCCTGCTAGGGTAATCCAAAACAGGGCCTAAAGGGTACAATTCTGTCATTATTTGCATCCCATTCCCAAATATGATTACTACCTCAATTTGATCGCAGCTATCAAAGGTTAGGAGACGAAATAACCGGATTAATGCGGTGACACACACTTTGAGCAAACGATCGAAACATTATTGAATGCAAACTTGAGAATCAGATGATAAGGCAGGTTGCAGAACCCATAACGCCTGGATGTACGAATCAAAGGCAATAAAATACGGCAAAGGCAAGACAAGCTTAACAGCAATCAAATACATGACAAAACTTGATGCTTTCACATGGAACTTTACGAAATGCTTAGTAACTGACAAAACGAAAGCGGAAGTAACTGAAGTGAAAGTGAACATCAGAAGTTTAACTGATTAAAACACGATCAAACGAAAAGAAGTGTAACACTACTGGCGGCCAGAACGAAAAGAAGTGTTTGTAAACTAACCTTAGTGCCGTACGTTCTCCGATCAGGAGAAAGATTTGTAAAATACAAGGACGTCAAAAGCACACCTTTACGTTTTACACTGTATAAAATTGCATTGTAAGCGAAATCTACCAGGAATACGTGGCAAACCAACGTCCTGCCCAGGCTACTTCGTCGCGTGAAGGGACATTAGGACAGATATGGCAGCGGAGCCTTGTGGGAAGGGGGAAGGGGGAAGGCTACTTGATGTAATGACCTATACGGGGAGACTCCTGCCCGAAAGTGGTACATTTTTCAGGTATCATAAACCTGGAAAGGGTAGGAATTTCACTGGTTATTAAGGTGGCTCAACTGGTTTCCAGCATTTTCAAGTACTACTATTTTGATGGATCATTACTACCATTTTTTATACGTTAATACCTTTAAAGTGGTATCAAAGAAATGCCGATTATTGGTGAACAAGTTGTGAAACTTTTTTTAACATAACAGGTTACCATAGCAACACCATAGCCTGTTAAAAACACCCCTTATTTTAGCTTTAAGTGACAGTAACTCAAAAACGAGCTTGGTGACCCCCATTTTTTATTTTCGGAAAATGATTAGCGTAATATAATAAAACTTTTTGCAAAGTTTAAAAAAATTGTTGGAGCGGATTCAGAGCCACCTTAAATTTTCGAAAATTTAACTTCATTCCACAGGTTTAGGAAAGGGGTGCAGTGTTCGTGAGTAGGTTTGTGAAAGGGGTACAATTTTTCAGTGGGATATATATGAAAAGGGTTGTCTTTTCTGTAAAACATAGTATATTTAAAAGTTGTTCACCGAAGTGGAAGTGGATATTTACCTCGCCGCTTCGCTTGTTTTATTATATACCACACAAGCTGAATACAGTCAGACCTCTATTACGAGGCCCGTTATTAAGCGGTCACGCTCTATTAAACGGACACTTATCAATTCCCCCAAAACGGTCCCCTAATTTACTGTAAATTTAACCTCTTTTAAGCGGTCACCTCTATTAAGCGGACGCGGTCACACTGCGGTCACTATTCAACATTCCCAATTGGCTAATTTTATTGTATTTCACCTTTATTAAGCGGTCACGTTGTCAATTAGGCTCGATTATTATGTGATATTTTGACACCACGATACGCAAACCATGTCCAGTTCCTTTCAACAGCTCGTCAAACAATATCATCAGCGTAAGAGTGGTTCATAACTGATTGTTATTAACATTGATTACAACAGAGACGATTGCCTTTACAAACAACATGAGAACTAAAGGCGTGAACTTCCTTGAAAATGCAATTACTTGATGTTTTTCTCATATTTTGTGTTACTGTTGCTGTTAACCGATACAATATACTGTATACCTGTTACAGTTTCCGTTTTACCTTATTATATGCTACATTTTGGAAAATCTCTATTTTGCGGTCAGTTGGCTCTTTCCCTGGGGTGACCACTTAATAGAGGTTTGACTGTAATTACCGGACCAAAACATTACTTTATGTGTGACAATATACCAACAAGCGGTCGGAAATTTTAAAATCTCGCGCGCTGGCTGCTCGGAGGTGAATAGCACTTTGCTAATTTCCTCTGAGTTAAACAATCAGAGTGCGCGAAAAGCACTATTCACTTGTGTGGTCAATTGTGGGTTCATATGTGGTTCATATGAACCCATAATTGACCTGCTTCCAACGTCAGTGGCTTCATAGTTCAGTTGGTTAGAGCATCGCACCAGTATCGCGAGTTCACGGGTTCAAACCTCCTTGAAGTCCTGAAATTTTTTCAGGCTTCTTTTCGCAGTTACTTAATGCGTTTACAACTGCAAGGATCATTCTTTTATTTGCATGTTGCAAGCTTGACGTGAAAATATTTTTACAAGTAAGAAACTGAACGAAGCGCGGAAAACGGCCGGCTGTGCTAATTTTTTTTCACAGCGTGAGGAAAAGATATGCACAGGTTTTGTAGGGTAAATCAAACAATATAATCTCTTCCATGTCGGCTTTTTGGCTCTGAATTTTCCTCTACCGCGGCAGTTCATCTAAAATGAATGTTCGCTGGTATGTTGTCAACAGTCACCAACTCTTGCAACACTTTGCTTGCATTGTATAACCAGAAGTCAGTGTGTAAGCGAACGCATTCTCAAGATTCCGGAATACTTTTCTGAATCAAAGGTCTTTATATATTAAAGAACACAAGGATATTTTATTGGAAATCAAGAAAAAACATCTTAAAAGAAGAGAAGTTCTGGAGTTTTTGTTATTTTCAACAAGCTCTTAATTTGACAAATTAACTAAAATTAAGAAAATGTTCTGAAATTAAGACCTTAACTGAGAAACAAAAACTTTTTGTCCTAAAATTAAGAAATTGGGTGTTTATCGTGTGAATAACTCAAGTACGTGATATCCCTGAGACTCTGACATGTCGTTTATTTACTATTTTTTTTTACAATATCTCAATTTCTTGACATTTTTGCATTTATCTGTACATGATAAAAATACGGATACTATATTGAAAATAAAATATTGAAAGAAATTCCGATTGCCTCTTGGAAGGCCGAGTGAAGGCCATTATGGCCTCCTGTTTCATATTTGTCGGCTGAACTTAGTTTGTATTGGTGCCTTGCTGAGAAAGACGGCATGGACAGTGATGAGGACTTTTTACTTACTGAGATTATTTTTTTCTCCCTTGTTTTGGTATGTGGAAATGTCATGGACAACCAAGATCCTGATCAATGAATTTGAATTTAGCGCCCTCTACCTAAATAAGCGCCCCCTCCCCTCGCCCTCACTTTCTTAAAAAGAAGGGATAGAAGGAAAACCTGTTCCTCTGCTCACTTTACTTATAATCGTTTAAGCTTCAACTATTCCAGCAACAGTAAATGTAGGAGAACAGTTTAGTTTACGTTTAAGTCACTTCAGCTATTTTTGTTTCACAGTTCTTTTGTGTGCATTATCCTAAATAAAGTTACAGTTTGCTACAGCGCCCTCCTTCGAATAAGCGCACCCCCATTTTGACCGAAATTTTCAATAATTCGCGGAGGAAATACGGTATTTGCAAGCCAGTGCTAATATTGTTGAAGTAAGCGGCAGGCAGGACGGTAATTATTAGCACTGGTAATCAAACGAGTGCAAGTGGAATGAACGATTTACAGTACCGCGACTTTGTAAATCCCATCAAAGGTAACTGCAATTTGAAATAAGCTTCAAACAATCTTGCTCCAGCGATCAAACGATAAGAAGTGGTACTCTAGTTTCTCATTCATAAGACAGAAATGGCGATTCTTTTCTTGCTCTCAAACATGAGTCAAACAGAACGAGACAACAAGGCAAGAGTAATCTTTACTTTTTTATTCGATTTGATTACTGCCCTTTCGGTTCACATTTTACAGTAATACTTAAATTTACATTTTGCTGTCCTTTTGCAAATCATAAAGGTGGACTGGGCCCTCTTCGAACACTCGCCGTGTTTGTTTATAACAGGATTGGGCAACCGGTGTGCAACAATGCACCGATGAAAATTGATGATGTCACAGTCCATTGATACCGCCCTCATTAGTATAAGGAGCAAAATTTTGTTATGACCCATATTTGTCCCTAGAACCGCTGCCATGATTCAGTTTTGATCTGAAATATTTCATGTCAAAGCGCCATTGATCATCATTAGAAAGTCGTAAATGGAACTCTGAACTTTATTTACCATTAGCAAGAGTGAAAAAAGTGGCCAGGTTCAAACATGACTGAAATTTATCTTGTACCACACGGTTATAATCGGACTTCGGAACTCGTAAGATATGTTTGAAAATACGAGTTTTCCATCTAAGGACAATAAAATAATCATGCTTAATGACGAGATACTTGTTGACTTTTTTCTCAACGTGTGTATTCTCCTCACTGTTGTGATATCTTTCTTATAGTACAAGTGTGGAGAATTCGTTTAAACATCAACAAAACTCATCTTGGTGATCATTTCCTGTATTCTCATGCTCTGTATGCTTGAATAACTGGCAATATTGTAAGGAGAACTCCAAACGCCTTTAGGAAGCAAACAGTTGTCAGCGATCCTCGCTTGGTGGATTTTCAGATACCACTGATATGGAACCAAAATTAAGGCGGAGTCTTGTTTACAGGAATGCGAGACAGTCAGGATTACTATGGCTAAAGTAATGAAGAAAGATCTTTGAGAACAGAATTACACGCGGAAAAAGCCGATAGTCCAGTTTCGAGTTCGCCATGACCGCTGAATAAAAGTAGTGAGAACGCATTTGTACAGGGTTAGCCTCGACCTAAAGTAAAATATTCACAAATTCCAGCGAGATGACCTGTTTACCGCTATTGTTTAATTTCAAATTTGTGGCACCTTCCCGCTGGTATTATTTTACTTTAGATCGAGGCTAACCCAGTGCAAACGCGTTCTCAGTGATTTTATTCAGGGGTCATGGCGAACTCGAAACTGGACAATTACTAATACACGTGAGCGGTTTCAGTAATGGTGAACAAACGTGTTCCTTGTTTCGTCTGTATGTTACTTAGTCCAAGGACCGTTTGAACACTGTCGGCAAGACGGTCCAACAATGTTAGGCCCCAACACAATATTGGCTACTGTTGGGAGCGGCTGCACGGGCCTTAAAGCTGGGATTGCGTGGCTCTCGTCTGAATGCGCGCTCAGCAAGCTTTAAATTAAACTAACATATTATAACTTATTTTGACTCCGTTGAATTCCTCAGATTATTATCACTTGCGTGATCCTCAACCCCAATCTTGCTTTCAAAGCTCTGGTTCCATTACAAGTTTCCTCATCCGATGAAAGAAAGGCTTCTGACCATTGACCATGCGTCAACTAACCAAGACAGTAACCAAAGGTTTATCTGCTCAGGTGAACCAAAAGGAAATGACAGAAAAATGAGGACAAGAGTTTCCGAGGACAGATTACCGGAAAATTACCCACTCTAAAAACCAAGAGAAGACTGGTACTAGTGAAGGATTGTGGGATGGTTTGGGTGGACGGTGGATGCCAAACGTGTCATTTTTTCGCGTTTTCAAAGCCAGTAGCATTGCTCTGTGAAGCAGAATTAACAAGAGCAAAGCTACGGGCCTTGTAAACACCGACAAATGAAATGTTTGTCATCTTCCGTTTCCCAAAACCATCTCACAATCCTTCACTAGTACCAGTCATCTTCTCGCTTTTGGAATGGGCAGTTTTCTTTGGCGATGTCGAGTTTCCAGGCGACAGTCAATCACGTACGCGGTTTCTGTAACGAACGATTGTATGTCAAAAAACAGAATATGTATTTAATTAACACAACAATAACAACATGTTGCTATGAAACCGAGCTACAATAGTGTTTAACTTGTTAACAGAGATTACTTTCCCCACGGCAGATCGGTCGTACTTACGTGTTACAATACTGTATAATACTCCTAACTACAAGCCTGTTTGCAAATTCCTGAAATTAATACAGTAATCAACGGAGAAAGCTCAATGTCCTACTGTCTGAAACGATACACACATAATACTCAACTTCATGTAAATTCCACGTATTTTTGAAGTAATCTCGATTGCTGTAAAAGTTTCAGTATAAGGAATATCTACTTTACTCTTGCTCTTCGAATACAATTCAAACAATAAATAAAGGAAACTGTTCGCTTGCATTGCAATGGCGAAATCATTAGATATCATACTCTACTTTTGCAAATTCCAATTTCGCTCAAAGTAACCCTAAGCTACAAACCTCAATTGATTTAAAAATCTAATCTAAGGAATATTCACTAAATTTTTGTTGCTTGAATATCACTCAATTTATTGCAGTGGCCAACACAGTCGTGATACTTTACTTTAAATTCTACTACTTTTCAAAGTAGCAATGCGCTATAAACCTCAACTGGCCTAAAATACTAATCTAAGTAACATCTTTTAGATAAAGTTAAACTGTTATCCTGTACTGTATTAGGAAACATTTGAGTCTCTTTAATGTAACTTAACAAACAATAAAAAAATAACTTTTGACAAACACATCTTGGTGGAATCAGCTATTTCTTCAACTACGAAACCAACTATAACTGAAGAGATTGAAATAATTCCCTAATAAAATAGATGGCCTCTCTTAAAGCTTTTCTGCAAAAATAGATACAAATACAAACATCATTATGATGTAATGTTGGCTTTTAGCCAACTCTTTTCATTAAGACATTTCATAAAAAGTTACTCTTTCAAGAAAACTTTGCTTGCACAAATGTAAGCCTGATGTAGTTTTGAGTCCTGCTAATTTAAATTCAAATACATATAAAATCGAGAAGCAACTTGATACACATCAATCTTACTTGAACAGTAACGTAGGCTTCTAGAAATTTCTTTCATACAAAACATAATTAAGAATTTCTCAAAACAAGCTAAAACTGTTTGCAAAGGACAATTAACTTTGTCAAAAAAAAAAATGGGGTAAATTCATCCGAAATCATTTCTTGTATAATTGATAATGACATTGTAGAAATTAATTGGTTCATCCTGGATAAAAAATTTTCAATACCAGTCGCGTGTAAGTAAATTTCCATGCAAATGGTCAAACTTCTACTGATTTAGCGTCTTGAAAACCTCAGCTGTTGGAGCTGACTGATGATATTCTAAATGTTTACAATCTATCTGGACTCCTGAAGACCTCTTGAGAGCCCAAACTATTTACAAAAACTATCCTTTCGGTAACCTACCCATTTTTGAAATGCTCATTGTTGCCAAGTTTCCCTGTAAATTTCAAACTACAAACAATCTTAAGCTGAATACCGAGTGCTGTATCACCGATTAAACACTGTTACTTTGTAAAACCGCGATTCACAGGTGCTGCAGGTTCACAATCCACGAGTCACGCTTGAGCAGCACTGCTATTCAGTCATCACTACATCAGTACACACCTGACAAAAACACGAAAAGACAAATCAATGAGAAAGATCTTACAACAGTCTGTCCAGTGTGATCGTGCAGGTCAAGTAAATGATGTATCGTCAGGTGATGGTTTTTACTCAGTGCAAACAATGTTACATTCGTAGAACACTGAGACTTGACACAAAAAAAGGAGAATACGGAAAGAAGTTTGTTAGATTGTTTACCAGAACATACGGCGCCACAAAAAACTTAAAGCAGCCTTTTGGAAAATGAATGCCAATGAAGAAATTAGCCTGGATGTTAGTTTCTTCATCAAGATGGAAAACATGACAGAGGGAAAAACGCAAAAACCATATGGGCGAAATTTAAAGGCTGGGGAGAAACCACAAGCCAGTTACAGTGATTCTACCAACATTTATCAAAACAGAAAACAACAACAACAACAACAACAACAACAACAAAAATCAAAGAAGTACACTGCAGCAGAAGGGCAAAGGAATTACAAAATGAAAATAATAAACAAGTGAGAGGAACACAAACACTGAGGTGGGGGATGGGGTGTGATCACTTCCGGTGGGAATATGGGAATATCACTTCCTGCTCATTGCACTAATCACATAATAAAAAACAAGAAATCCCCATCGGACTGGTATAAAGGATAAAGGAATAGGGGAAATAAGGGCCTATTGGCTCACCTTTTGCCTCTTTTCCGGTCTTTGAGCTTTTTTGTGTGAACAGTGTCCACTGTGTTGTCCTTTCCGCTAAAAATAAATGTGGTAATAAACACATACAAAAAAAAAACATAAGCGAACCATAACGGTTTTGTATTTTAGTAGCAAATAAGACTTAACTGGTTTGATGAATACACGACTTTCATAAATGACGGAATGCTCGGGTAGAATGGTGACTAGTAGAATCAGAGCGAGGTTAGTAGGGCCGGAGTCAATCCATCATGGCAACGCGCAAGTATTCAAGTATAATCTTACAGAAGAAGATATTCCCGGTTTTTCTATATCTGGACGAAAACCGTCAGAGCTTAAAACATCAAGAACTAAAGTTCTGGTTACGGTGTAAAGGCGACCCAGGAGAAGGGCTTAAAACGAAAGCGGAGCTGGTAAAAAGGTGAGAGATCGGTTTGTTGACGCCGGTTTGTTAAAAGCTCGATTTGTCGGTCTAGTACTTGATAATGTTTCGATTTTGCTTCTTCCTAATGACACACCAATGCTTATTTTCAGAGTTGAGGAGTATGTCAATTCCGGGAAGACCAAAAACATCGCCGATCCAGATCCAGACGGGCTGTACATGAAAAGAAAACGATGGGGCATCAAACAAAGACAAAGAAGTTGATCTTTCCACAAGCTCTGATCAAGTGGATGTTGTGAATTACCCTGAGAGTGGTTGGGGCACTTCATTGGCAAAATTACCTTTTTTTACTCGAGCTGAAATGGACAAACACATCGCAAGATCAGGAAAGAATATAGGAAACAAGGATCACCATTCTGTCCCAACTGCACTTCGAAAAGCTAGGACATTCTTGAAGATTAATATCTTCATGAAATTATGGCAACTAGTGACGATAAATGTTTCTATATGAAACCGAAGTGTTGCCACAGCTACAGAATAAACGACCCACCTCATCAGTTATAATCTTTCTACAAGCTCCAATCTGTATCCTCAGGGGAGAAGTGCTGGATAGTAGTTGTACCTGTGTTGCTGGAAAATTGGGGTTTTGTAATCATATTTCAGCACTTATGCTGGAAGTCTGTAAATTCAGCCTTTACAAGGCAACAACAACAAAGGACTTGCGAAAAGAAGAGGATGAAAACCCACAGCTAGCATGTACGTCCCAGCTTCAGCAGTGGAACAACAAAGGTGGTGGTACAAACATTGTTCCCCAATCAGTGATGGAAGTTGTTGTGCAAAGCAAAACTTGATGAGCCTAGCACATCACGTGGCAGCAATGGAGTCAAATGCCTGCTTTATGAAGCCCGTAAACAGCCAAAACAAGATGCTGACATGCAAAATGTGTTCTTGTCTGAGCTAGAGAAACTTGACGTAAACTTAGGCTTCGCACAGATAAACAAGGCTAGAAGCCAACATGTTAATCCGACCAAAACAAAATTTGGTGGAAACCCTCTCTTATCTAAGTTACCACACGTCTTCGACTGAGTCTAATTTCTCTGCTCATGCTGAAGTGAAAAGAAAAAATGAAAATATTTTGAATGAATAATATAGCAATTATTGAATTTGGCTTTCGTAAGATATAAAGAACTATGCACGTCTTGGAGGGTGTTATCCACCTTGGCCTTTGGTCTGGTTGGATAGCACCCTCCTTGATCTGTGTATTTCTTTATATCCTACTCTGCCTCATTCAATAATTGCAAAATGTTGATATTGTATTGCTAATATTGTAAGGCTAAGGGATTTGACAGTCCTTCATCCTGGAATGTTGTAACATGATGAAATATTTTTTTGGGGAAAAGATTAATAATACTATTTGATATTCATCATTAATTTTGACAGTCCAATCTGGAAAAGTTCAACCAACTGCTGAAAACTGAAACTTTTGTTTGAAATCTTGAGAAATCTGCATTAATCAGAACAGACACACACTAAATTAGGTAACCAGTAGAAAGCAGAAACTAAAAGTTGGCCATTTCCTGGTTGTTACCCGTTTTATTAGATTAAGCACCAAGGGTGGGTATGGGGGTCACGGTATATTGGAAGTGCAGTCAATCCCCATAGAGATGCAGTTGTTATAATATAATAGTGTGGCTCATATCTGCATTATTTTTCAATAGTGCATGCATCATGTGATTCAATAATGTACTCTCTGGATTAGCTTTTGGATCTGCAGTTACCAATCAACAGTTTGGGGGAATGTCTAGGCTACCAAACAAAACAATAAATTGTATGATTTGGTTACCCCTTGGTTCTAGTTAACTTTCATGAACAAAATATTGCTGTTTGTTTATGCAAGCAGGTTTCCTACAGTACTTTGGGTGCTAGCAAATACATGTAAAGGCAATAATTGCTATGTTAATTTGAGAGGTCATACTTCTGTATCTTATAAATGCTGTCAAGTTTCAGGCTTGTCAATGCAGAGAATTTAACATAGAATATTTTCTCGAAATAAAAGTGTTCAAATTGATGTAATATTTGGTTATGCATTACACAGGATTCCACAAACTGCCCGCATTTGATTTACCAGTCTAAACTGATGGAGAGGCACTACTCCATCCCAAATGTGAAAGTTTTTAATTTTGTTTATGGCACGCTCAACGTGTATACGCTGACTTGCAATCTCTTGAGTACGTATGACATCTTTCGCGGGCATCTGCTTGGTGCTCTCTAGAATGTTGGGGGACACTCCTAATGGCAGCAGGTCCTCTATCGTGAAGCCTTTGTCTGCCATGAGAGAGTCTCCTTCAAAAAAAGGCAAATCCAGGCGAGGTTCGAGTTCAAGCGGACTTTGAAGGAACAGCTTCCGTATACGAAGATCCTTTCTGCCACTCAGAGTCTTCACAAATTCATATTCCATGTCGAGAACAAACCTTGGTATTCTTCGTAATCGTAAAATATTCCCCTTCATCTCTTCTGATTGCGAGAAGCCACTTTTTCCGATGAACAAAGTCGTCAGGGAATTTAAAGAAACGACCTCTTTGTGCCATCCTTTTCGCGGTAACCCTTGTCGGTGCAATAGGGAACACAGCAACTCGCGGGCATTTATTGTGCTGTGGCGAAGATTGAGAAACATTTTTGATTTACAGATTAATAAAGACACACAAGAAGACTCGATGTTCTCACGTTCAGCTATGAAGTGAAACACAAGCTACATACCACAGAGATATGGTACACAATTACATGTTATTACCGCACGATCGCCATTTTGCATATCAAGCGTGGCCCTACTAGTCTCGCTCTGCCAGTAGTTACCATTCCGCCCGAGCGGTCCGCCATTATGAAAGTCGTGTATTACAAGCCTATCTGAAAATCTGAGGATGCCCTTGAAACAAAACTTATATGGTAAACTGAGGAAACATAAGAAATCCAATTTGAATGTAAACTGCCATTAGGCCCTATTTTAGCATCGCTGTTGTGCCTTCTTATGTCGCTGCTGCCGTTTGCTAATATTGAGCGAAAAAAAGTGCCTGATCGCAGGTTAAATTTGCATGTAATTAGCTACGATATAACAGCGAAGTGGCATTCATCAGTATGCGCAAAATCCTTCGATGTTTCACATGCAACGATTTTCAACATTTGAAATCCATAATCTTACCCCTGAGACGTTGCATTGCCTTATGGCTGAAACAACGAAACGCAAGGAGCCCGACAATAATGAGAAACCATCTGATTTATACAATTCTAACCCTGGATTAGCGTTAGTCGGCTCTCAAACAACCGGGTTCTGAAAAATACTAGTTATAGGACCAGCCCAAAGCGTACCTTTTGCACTTCCTGCTGTCTGTATCTCCTGGTGACCACACCCGGATAACATTGTAATTGGGATTGGAGTTGCGGAAGCCAATGGTGAAGAGACGCTTACTTGGACAGACTGCTAAACAGGACACATCGTCCTCTACATCGAGAGCACTTATCAGGTCACCAGACGTGACGTTGTACAATTCAACTGATGACAAGTTGACGACGACGCATTCCTCATCACTAATGAAACTGGCGAACATTCCCATCAAGGTGTGGAGTGTGTTCCCTGACATTGCATCAAGAATGAAGACTTGGCAGAACTCATCAACAATGATAACAAACTCTTCAGTAGGAGAAAAAAACCCATAAAGGAAACGAAATGATAACTCCTTTTCCCAAAAGACAGAGGTGCCATCGGAAAACTGCAATGAGCCAAAAAAATTAGTGGTTATGATCTGCAATTTACTGTTACATGCTAGAACAACTTCATCTAAAGCTGGGATTGTTGACAGGATTTTTCCGTTGGTTATATCCCAGACGATCACCTCTTCTCTTGTCACGCAAGCCACTCGTTCTTCTGATATAGGGATCACCTTTCTGATTCCGGACAACTTTGTCCATCTTCGGATGCACTTTGACAAGTCAAACGTCGACAGCTCAAGTGTACCCTCACTTGTTAGCAGCAAAACGCCTTCCGTCACAGAAACAAGACAAGTGTCTTCTGCACTCCGAGTGTTTTTCTCTCCTATGAGTTTTCCACTTGACACATCCCAAGCCATTAGTGTTCGTTCCCATACACCAGTTACAACATAAACGGTCTCGCCATCCGAAGATAGGACAATTTCTTTGACTTCTGTAAATGGGCGTTCACTGTTTTTCGCTACTTCATTAGTGCTTAGCATTTCTATAAATTCTGTCCGTAAAGGAGCTTTCAAGACAGTATGCCTATCCAGTACAAAATTAACCCCTCCAACCGGTAAAGGAATAGGACCCCCTAATAGAAATCCACAATCACTAGGAGAGTCAAATTGCTTGGGATCACAGACATCATATGACTCTTCACCTGTAGAAACTACCAGCAGATCTCTAGTTTGCTCCCTCACAGAAACATTGACACGAACTGGGCCCTCCTCCTTACACCAACAAAACAAATATGAATTGTCAGGTGAAAATTTCAGCATTTTACACACCTCTGGGAGAGTCGTTTGCGCAATGATTGTAAAATCACCCATCACATCAAGCAAACAAATTGAACCCGTAGAATGGGAAATTGCCAACAAAATTCCATCATGAGACCATGCAAAAGACAACACATCTTCCTCTCTGGTGATGCGTGCAATCTCTCCGCCATTTTGCAGACTCCATACCAGAAGGCATTTGGCATCGCCATCGCAATCAGTTAGCATCTTGGATTTGTCGCCAGAAACAGAACACACTGAGAACCTGCAGCTGCTTTCGAGAAAGAGTGGCTTCAACTTTCCGTCGATTGTGTAGGCATGGCTGAGGATTCCTGGCAAGACAAGGTCTTTAGTTGGATGGAAAACAACTGTTCGGGAACAGGACAGAGGAAACGAGGACCGCAGCTGTCTCAATAATAAACGCTCAAACTTCTTTCGTACCTGAACTGGACGTGTCCATAGAGGGCTTCCAGTTTGGAGTGACCACAGCTGAAGCATTCCGTTGCAACATTCACATACCATGTATTCCAGTTTCGGAGAAACGTCAAAGCAGACTACTTTTGCAGAACATTGAAATCGAACCAGAACACGCCCCTGCTGTGACTCCTTGTGTATGTATTCCATATATGGCATTTCTGGATACTTGATCTGCAAAAGATTTGATGCTTCACCAGACAGCACCATTCCTCCTTCGTTTAACATGTTCTGCAAAAGCAAACAAGGGTGACTTGTAAATCGGGCATGGTACTTTCTTAACAGGTTCCGTAAAGTGTTCACCAGGATTTGAGTATCTTCAGACAGCAGCGAAAAAATTTCTCGTTTCTGAAACCATACAATATCTACAACGGCAATAGTGCTGCTTACACAGAGTTTGGCATACAAAAGCTCTAAATCAGTGACGTAAGCTTTTGTCAGTTCCTCCAGCCTGTCTCGTCTGATCTCTTTGCATACATGAAACATGTGTCGAGCACCATGGTACAGTGCATACTTTTCAGTAGCGCTGAATTGAACGTTATCGACACCTTTCCGTTTAAGATCATCAAGCTGGGAAGTGCAAAGGCGCGCTAGTATGCGATGACCTTGTTCCTCCTCCATGTTGAAGTCATGTTCTCCATAAAACGAGCTGTCTGTCAACCAATCTTTAACAGACTTGTGAATGACATGCAGGCAGCCATCACGAATGGGGAGAAGTGACGACACAGTGCCTAGAGCTTTCAGTATTTGGCGCTTTGCGAGCGGTGAATGCTCACCAGGTATTAATAGATTAGAAAGGAAATCAATTGGCAATGGTTCTCTTGAAGCGGTGATGACACACAACATATTTAGAAAATTCTCTTCTTTAACGTTAACCTCTCTCAAAAGTTCGCCCTCCAGACGTTTGAAATAGGAATCGTAGACTGAAGAAATCCCCAATGGCAGGCTGTCATCAAGATCTTCTTTGTCTAGAACTGATGGATTCTCTTCTATGGCCAAGATGAGGAAATGAGCGTACAGCATGAGACCTTCACACTTCAACACTAAATTCTGCACAAAATTCTCCACATCTAATCTGTGACTGATCTCCACATCTTTTGTTTTGATGATGTGTTGAAGCCTTTTCTCTAGAACAGTTCTGATATCTTGAACATTCTTTTCACCCTCCGGATCGAGATAAAATGGTTTCAGATGTGCGAGCTTCTCTGTGATGTTCGTTGCTGGACGTGTTGTCACCAGAAAACAAATCCAAGATGGCAGCTTGCAAAACTGGTTTGCAATCACATCAAGCAGCTCATTGCGTCCTTGGCATTCGCTTTCATCCAGGCCATCTATCACCATCAGCATGTTACTTCCAGGATCACCTAAAGCACTCAGCGGTTCTTTAAGCAGCAGTGTAAACAGCTCCTCCACACCCATGTTGTTGAGGTCGGTACCCATATTCATTGACAGCTTTTCCACAAGAGCTTCCTTGTAATCTGGCAGGGCATGGGACAAGTGACAGGCTAAGGACTGAAGCATCAACTGAGGATTTCGATAAAGAGCGTTATTATGTTGACAAAAGTGATTCCCTGACAGTCTACCGGCATCTTGCATCCTTTGGCAAATAACAGCAGCGATAACTGATTTACCCATTCCTGCATTTCCACTGATCACCATCACACGGTTTGGAGAGCTTCTGTCATCCAACCAGTTCTGAACTCTGTCAAATACCCACTCACGAGTGTCTGCTTGAAATCGCTGAACGTAATTCTCAATGTCTCCTTTGAACTCCAACTTTGGAAGATTCCGAACTAGTTCATCTCTCCTTTCCTTTCCTCTTCGTTCGTTCAGGCTATCCACTGCTTCTTTTACTTGTTGAAGGCCTGCCGCAATTTCAGTTAGCTGTGACTTGATGTCCTTTTCACTATCAGCCCACTCAAATAACACATCTAGATAATCTTCCTCTCCACTTTTCTCAACCTTCAGTCTGTTTATTTCTGCCTGATCCAAACCGAGAGCTATTAGAGGTAACTTAATCTCCTGCCATAGAGTGGAGAACGTTGATGTATGAACGGCAGAAGTTGATAAATGGCCATACAAGACATTTCGGAAAAACTTAATCCGAGCAAGGTTGGCCTCAAGAGAGGTGTCACTTGTGGGTGGTTTCGTATGCCACCCTGAGGGGGAGGGGACAGCCCACAAATGTTAGTTAGAAGGAGAAACAAAAGAGTGATATCAAAAGACTGGGAGTCTGGGGCGGCTCCACCAGGTGGGAACAGTTTGTCCACTGATGCTTGTTCAGAATTCGTCGACGTAGGAGATTGTCAAGAATGGAATAACATGAATGGAGATCAGAAGCCAAGTTTTCAGGAGGGTGAAAGTTATCAAAAGCCTTCCTTAAGACAGTTGTTCCACCATCGATGAGAAGCCTTCTTAGCTTGACTCCATTTGTCTTCTCCACTGAACTGGCCAGGCGTGATGATGCTGCAGCAGCCATTGTACCTGGATGCAAAAGAAAAATGATGCACTGTCGTGATTATTGCTCTGGTATGTAAAATGGCTATAGCTCACCAACGAGATCGGGAACCCCATATTTTTCCCATTGATTTTAATCAACAAATCATTAGCTTTGCGTGACCGAAAAGACTGATGTCACTTCTATTGTTGAAAATTTAATTTAAGCAAGGATTCCTTTTTTATTTCAAAATTGAAGTTCTTGTATGATGAAAAGTATCCTTGCAGCCCGACGGTTGAGTTGCGATAACCTTTACATAAGTAAAGTATATATTAATCAGAAATACGTATATAATGGTTAGTTAAAAATGAATTAATTGATAAAAATAATTGACAATAATAAATCCAATCATTATTTAAACACTATAGATAAAATTGAGATACAATTATTTAGAAACCGTTGATTGATATGACTGTAAAAGGGCGCGCTACCGGCAATGACTGATAATCAAACTATCCCGAAAATGATTAGTCTTAAAACGTGGGACTTGCAGGGTGTCAAGTGAGAATATGGAAAAATAGGAAAGTCAGTGGCAAAGAAAAGGAAAAAAAAGGAATTCTCACTCGAAGATATCCTTAAAAATTGGAAACTTTCTTTGAGTCCTATACTCTTGGCACTTCCAACAGCAACTCCGTTCCACAACCCAATGCTCTCATATTTAACAGACCTCAGGGTATTCACACAAATATACCAGTATTGCCATATAACGAGAAACAAATGTTGCCACTTAATTTGTATTCAAGCACAACTCATCCTTCAATAATTACTAGATTCCAAGTCTCCTTAGATATTTCACAAACTGGCTGATGCCACTGATCTAAGTCACGATGCAATGTGAGAAGAATGAACTGCAGGATTTTTTAAACAGTAATACCCGAGCAGAGTTCACTGTCTCCAAATGAATACCTTCCACACAATACAAACCAAAGACTTTTGAACAAGCAAAACGTTTAATGCTTGTAACGCTCTTTCAGCTAATTGGTAGCCCAGCTAGGCTTGCTCTTTTTACTTGGGCTAGGAACGCCACCCGAAACTACAAATGAGGTTCGTTTCTTCTTCGTCTTTCACAAAGCTCATTCTCGGCGTTACTGCGCAAGCGTTAACTAAAGAGTAGCAAGTCACAACAACAAGAACAAGAGGCCATAATGGCCTTCACTCGGCCTTCCAAGGGAGTCGGAATTCCTTAATTTAATTTTTATATACTGAAGGATCCGGTATTTTGATCATGTACAGATAAATGTACAAATGTCAAGAACTTGAGATATTGTAGAAAAATAGTAAATAAACGACCTGTCAAAGTCTCTGGGACCGGATATCTGATGAGCAGTAATTCCAAGTGACGTTGATTGGGCCTGCTGTTTCTGCAATCTTCTTCACTCTATTGGCTACAAATAGTTTCCATCCGTTCCCAGGGTTTGTTATCCGATATAATGCCACCATGTTGTAGTGGTAGACCTGATGGGCCAACGTCGGAGAGCACTGTGCAAGTTCTTTGCCATGTTTGCTACCATATGGCCGCTGACAAGTTCCAGTCTTGCTATCGAAGTACTTCTCTTTGATAGCCGCGACTTTGATGTCAGAAGCCCCTTGGTCACGCCTGCCTCATGCACTACCACCGCAACAACTGCTGCACAGCATGCTAGATTGCTCGCATCCCCAAAGAGATGTAAATTGACTGCTTCTATTTCTCCAATGAATGTGGCAACACTCCTAGGCACTCTCAGTAATACATTAGCGATGGAATTAAGCCTCGTTGGTGTTTTCCCCTGTCTTCCTGCATACTAATAAGTGGATAGGCATACTAATGAGCGACGCTCTAGTACTATAAAAACAATAGGCTCGCCTAGACTTTCCCTGTCTCTTTTAACCCTGATTGGCTGATGTAGAATCTATTATGTGTTCAAAATAAAAACGCGCTTTTCGTTGGTAGCGTCAACCTTGCTTTCCACTCCGTTAGTCACTAATTATTCAAAACTAGTGATCCAAACTGCCCCATATCTGCATACGAACTCAACAGTAAAAAGGCCCATGAGACAACCTTCTGCCGTTCAACAACGACAATAGACGGCTTAAGTTGTTTGGAACGATCAAGATAAACACGCGACTAATATGAATTACACGTTTTTTGAGAGACAAACACAAACGTTATTGCCTTTTCTCAGCGAATAAAAAAACAATACAGAAAGTGATTTGAAATGAATAAACGTCAGTTATCCTCCTAAACTTCGTGTGGGGGAAAAATCAATCGTCTTCTTGATATTTGGATTACTTGTAAGGTGACTTCCTGTGTAAACGTCAAGATCGTCTTGAAAGCTTCTTCGGTTCATCATCCATGTAATTTACAAATTTTAATTGTGGACGTTTCCGCTTTCTTGCTGGCGACAGCGTTTCGACTGTGGGAGGGGTGTCAAGATCGACGGAGAAAGGGAGGGAGGTGCGGGGGTGGAGGTTGCCGTGGTAGATAAGGAAAGTGGGGCTGGCTCCCTTGCCGATGGTTCAAGTGGTGGCGCTTGGCCTGGAGTCGGTTCTATCGTTGTTGGTGGCACTGTTGGTAAATTGTTTACCATAGCCTTGTTAGAAATGTGTTCCCGCCCTTGAGGTTGAGGCAGAATTGTTGCTTCAGGTGTTAAGGAATTGAGCTCGTGTGTAGATGTTCAAAACTTGTTTTGCAACTGCATGTAAAAATGTAAACAACGCTCCGGTTTCGATGTTGGGATCCTTTTGTAAACAGGTTCACGATCCGATTATGACTTCCTGCTTCAATCGTTTGGTCGTCGATGACATTCAAGTTGCGTCTGTTGACATCCAAATAGGAACCATTGTCTAGAGAAAGCGGAATCCCCTTGACAAATTCGATTGTCGGTATCATCATCAATAAATGGGGGCAAGCGGGTTGTCACTGTGAATAACACGAGATCATTCTCTCCGGTGGCTGATCGATCACGGTTTGAGCTTGTTGCAACAGTGATTGCATCCAGAACGTTTTTCCCGAGCCAGTCATCCCTGCAACCATGCAGGTAAATGGATGAACCATTTGAGACCGCTGACACTTTTTTTGAGACATCGATATAACTGGAGCGAAACCGGAATAACTGTGTTTATTGTTCATGTGTCTTTGCATGTTATCTTTCCTGGAAAAATCCTTTTGACAAACAGGGCAGGACCAACTCATGTCAACTGAATCGAAGCTTAACATCAACTGACAAAATGTGCAATGTTTCACAATGATATAGGCTTCAGCCACCAGAATTCTATTGTTTTCCCTCCTCCTCCTCCTCCTCCTCCTCCTCCTCAATTCTATTATTTTCCCTCCTCCTCCTCCTCCTCTTCAATTCTATTGTTTCCCTCCTCCTCCTCCACCTTCTCCCCCTTCAATTCTAGTGTTTTCCCTCCTCCTCCTCCTCCTCCTCCTCCTCAAATCTATCGCTCTTTCACTATATTGAAATATATAGAAGAGAAACTGTCATTCGAGTTTGGGAAAGAGTTGCTTAAACTTCATTTTCGCCAGAGCAGAACAGCGAACCTTTAAAACATGAAGAAACTTTAAATTCCAAAAACCAAGTTGTACGAAGACTATTACCTAAACCAAGCAAAGCAAAAAGGAGGTAATTTACCGGCTTTCCACGGATCCCGATTTCAGCAGGGATATGGCTTAGGTTCCATATTTAAAGGTTTGTTTCGCTGGGCGATGCCTCACCTGAAAGAAGGTGCTAAGGTACGCGGCAAAAAGGCTTTACAAGCCGGTGCTCAAGTGGCTCAAGATTTTATTGGTGGAGATCATGTTAACACAGCGCTTGCAAAGCGAAGTAGAGAAGCTATTGGTGATCTAGTATCTCAGGCTAGGAGTGGTCAGAGTTCCACAAAGAAAAGTATATTTTCGTGGTTTACCTCCAGGGAAGAAACGAAAAACCGTTGTGTTGGAACAAGACCAAGACGACTTTGAACTTTTGGTCGTAAATTAGCTGACAGTTTATAAAATACTGGCCCCTACTATCCTTAATTCATTCTATGACCATGTCTCGAGTGGTAAAGAACAATCGCGGTTTCCTTGAACTCTTAATTTGTTGCCCTGAACATCAGCGTCAGTTTCTCCTAGAGACAGCCACTCCCCAACAGATGCACGCATTAGTGTAGATTATTTATATTGTGCTTCGTGGAAATACTCCAGTCTCTGAAAAAGATAAGCGTAAAATGATTCCATTCAAGGATGCCATTCTGAATCTCGCTGAGCCAAATATTCCTGACGAGACAAAGAAGCAAACCCTTGCCGAAGAGGGTGGAGGCCTTATTCAAGATTTGTTGATATAAGTTGTAACTAGCTTGGGGCCCCTAACGTTATAAAAATCGCGAACTACTCTGTAGTGTGTTCAGTTAGTTCTTGTCGTTAGCGAGTGCTGGTCAATATGAAGAGGACACTAACACAAGTGAAGAGGAAAGTGATGACGAAGAACCTCGAATTAAAGATATTTTAGAAGTACTTTCCCAAGCCGTTTCCAGACAACAGGCCTCCGATTTATTACACAGCATGGCGGCTTCCAAGGATATCTTGTTTTGGACACCTCGTGGACAGTTACTTCGAAACCAGCGAATAATACTAGTGACCAATATCTCAGAGCTTGCCGAATATGTGTTACTCCCTTATAACGACGATGTTGCCAAACCCCGCGCCCTTGAAACATTTGTAGACGGGTTGGCAGAGTTAGGAATTAATAACCGTTTGATAAAGAATAAGAAAACTTGTGAAACACATTGATTCAGAAACTTTTAAGAAGAGTCATCATCCTCCATGCGAGGATGAAGACGATTGATTGCATCCTAATTTACTGATACGTTGTGCTAAACATTTCGTAGTTGTTGGAGCTTTCCTTGTCAATAAATGTATTTTTATTCATTTCAAATCACTTATTGTTCTTGTAATCGCTGAGAAAAGGCAATAACGTTTGTGTTTGTCTCTCAAAAAACGTGTAATTCATTAGTCGCGTGTTTATATTGATCGTTCCAAACAACTTAAGCCGTCTATTGTCGTTGTTGAACGGCAGAAGGTTGTCCCATGGGCCTTTTTACCGTAGAGTTTGTATGCAGATATGGGGCAGTTTGGATCACTAGTTTTGAATAATTAGTGACTAACGGAGTGGAAAGCAAGGTTGACGCTACCAACGAAAAGCGCGTTTTTATTTTGAACACATAATAGATTCTACATCGGCCAATCAGGGTTAAGAGAGACCGGGCAAGCCTAGGCGAGCCTATTGTACCTATTGTACCTAATGCCCGCTACCTTGTGGCCTTAGTGCCTTTTGAGTGGCTTCAGCTTACTTGATCACATTAATTTGTGAAGTATCCTTGTCACTCCAGCCACATCCCACAAGCTTTACGTTTTCACTATTGTACCTATTGTCTGAGAGAGATGCTTATTAGTAAACCTATCCAATTATTAGTATGCAGGAAGACTCTTACTAGTATGCAGGAAGACAGGGGAAGACAGGGGAAGACACCAACGAGACTTAATTCCATCCCTAATATACTACTACTCTCACATCTTTGAGTTGCTTCGTCCACCTTAGCCATTGGTTCTTCAAACTGGCAGAGACTTCTGAATTACAGCTTTCCCTCTCGTCACACGCTTCTCGATAGATGTGCTTCCCTTCAGCCATGGTGGGCGAGATTATCACGAGTGGGTCATAGACAGTTCCTAGGTAACTGAGGACGGTACGCTTAGTCACCTGCTGTTCTTGTTAAAATGGCTTTGCAGGCAGCTCCAGTGTGTCATCATCTTTATTCCACGTATGTCCAAGGATCTTGCTTGGGTTTGGCATGCTTTCGATTTCAAGAGATTTGACATTCGATTCCCACTGGGAAATTGGTAGACTCAAGTATGATAGTACTCTCTTCGCCCACAATTAAAACACAAATTGTGATCTGCAAAGAACTTCTTCCTGTCCGCTAATGCTGCTACCTTGCTCAGTTTCCATTCCAGTGCTCTTGTTTTCGGCAGAAAAGGCAATAGGGCTTCGGCCTGTCCCATGGCTTCTGTGTGAATAGATGCTTCTCGCATTTGCTGCTTTCGACATGATTTCTCTCAAGCCACTTTTGCAGGGCATCGATCAAATCTTTCATGGACCATTCCTCCCAATTTTCATCCACCCTCACCACATCAGGTTTAACGTGAGGCAACTTGTTAAGTGTAGTCATCACAAACCCTTGCAACTTTTGGCCTTCTTCCAGGGTTTGCAGCCCGTCATAGTTCCTGCTCAGTTTCTCGTAGATATTCTTGCACCCTGAAGTAATTCGATCCCTTGTCTGGGAATTAGTTGATGATTTTATCCATGTGCACATTCAAGACGACCTTTCTTTGCCCATATTCCTTCTTCAACCGATCGCACGCCGTCTTGTAACAGTTGCAACCAACAGTTCCGGGCTTAAGGTTAGCAAATCTTTCTCTCACCTTCGGGCCAACGGACTCGAGAAAGTACCCGAATTTCTCCTCGTCAGAAATCGACTTCGCGTCAACTTGAGTCAGAAACATGTTTTAAAATCTCACCCAGTCACAGAAATAAAAAATCTTACTTGCTGTTCAGAGCCTGTGCAGTCTGTACGGCTTCTCAGTCGGTGGTTCCTTGCTAAATGGCTAGCGCTCAAAGCTAACTTATAACAACACGGGATGCTATTGACATAATAAGCTTAAACCACATCAGAAAACTCATTAAATCACTCAAAATTACAGTTTACTATGAAGAGGCCTAGAACATCTGCAGTTTAGAGTTAAGTTTGGTCATGTTAAAAGCTTTCTTCTCGCTGTTAAACTTGCAAACATTCGGCAAAAAAATCCTCTTATGTGGGGTTGCTGTATGGGAAGATAGATATAGACACTTCTCTTAACATATATAGCTGTTCAGACTTCAAAGACACACGACGTTTTTCGATACGTGACAACAGGCATCATTCTTGCTGTTGTGACTTGTTACATTTAGTTAGCGCTTGCGCACAAACGCCGGAAGTGAGCTTTGTAGATGAAACACAACGACGAAAACTGAAAGCCATTTTAAACCTCGGGCTTTTCTACGAAGCCCGAGTAATAAAACGACGAGGAACGAAGCCCAAATCTAGACTCGGCCGACTTCGGGCCGAGTAATCACGCCTCTTGTCACGTTTTCATAAACGTCGATTCACCTAATGTTTTTGAAGTCTGAACAACTGTTATGTTAAGAGAGGTGTCTAAAGGAATGTTCGCATGTTCAACAGCGAGAAAAAAGCTTTTAACATGGCCAACTAAACTCCAGACGTTTTTAACCCGACTACCGTGTTTCCCCGTGGCTGCTCCATTCTAAACTCTATAATTTTGCGTGGTATATTTTGCTGAATAATTGAAGTACAGGATATCACATACCCCTGAGACTTGACAGGTGGTATATGTACTGTTTTTCCACAATATCTCAATTTCTAGCCCTGGACATTATTTTTTGAATGATAAGCGATTTAAACTGTTTTAACTTGTGTGACGTGGAACTGACCGCAGAAACCTTACTCTCTTTCTTAAAGTACTGCCTCTGTTTGAAATGACGTATTTACAAACAGTTTCACTCTGCTGAATATTTTTTCTCCTCACATTTCACTGAGATACTAGTAACATTTATGCGAAAAAATCCTACCCTGTTCGATAAGCGTTTCTGAGCAGAAATGTCGGTTACTACTTGGTGTTACGGAGCACGAATATGTGCTAATTACTATATGCTAATTTATAGTATACTAAGGAAGTAAGGTTCTTTGGTTCATGGCTAGGGTTTATAGGATTTGTGGTTTCAATGGTTTCGTAGTTTCGCGGGTTTCATGGTGTCGTAATTTCACGGGTTTCGTGGTTTCACGGGTTTCATGGTCTCGATCGTTTCATAGTTTCACAGGTTTCATCGTTTCAATGGTTTCATGGTTTCACGGCTTTCATGGTTTCGTAGTTTCGTGGGTTTCGTGGTTTCACGTGTTTTGTAGTTTCACGGGTTTCATGGTTTCGATGGTTTCATAGTTTCACAGGTTTCATTGTTTCAATGGTTTCATGGTTTCACGGGATCCATGGTGTCACGGGTTTCATGGTTTTGTAGTTTCACGGGTCTCGTGGTTTCGATGGTTTCACAGGTTTCATGGTATCAATGGTTTTATGGTTTCACGGGTTTCATGGTGTCACGCGTTTCATGGTTTTGTAGTTTCAATGGGTTTCGTGGTTTCATGTTTTCAAGGGTTTCGTGGTTTCATGGGTTTCATGGATTCAATAGTTTCATCGTTTCAAGGGTTTCGTGGTTTCACAGGTTTCATGGTTTTAATGGTTCCATGGTGTCACGGGTTCCATGGATTCACGGGTTTCATGGTTGCAGTAGTTTCAGTGGTTTCAATGGTTTCATGGTTTCAAGGGTCTCGTGGTTTCAAGGGTTTCGTGGTTTCAAGGGTTTCATGGTTTCATGGTTTCAAGGGTTTCATGGTGTCACGCGTTTCATGGTTTTGTAGTTTCAATGGTTTCGTGGTTTCATGGTTTCAAGGGTTTCGTGGTTTCATGGGTTTCATGATTTCATCGTTTCAAGGGTCTCGTGGTTTCACTGGTTCACAGGTTTCATGGTTTCATGGTTTCATAGTTTCAAGGGTTTCATGGTTTCATGGTTTCAACGGTTTCGTGGTTTCATGGAATTCATGGTTTCATCGTTTCAAGGGTCTCGTGGTTTCACTGGTTCACATTTTTCATGGTTTCATGGTTTCAAGGGTTTCATGGTTTCATGGTTTCAAGGGTTTCGTGGTTTCATGGTTTTGTAGTTTCAATGGGTTTCGTGGTTTCATGTTTTCAAGGGTTTCGTGGTTTCATGGGTTTCATGGATTCAATAGTTTCATCGTTTCAAGGGTTTCGTGGTTTCACAGGTTTCATGGTTTTAATGGTTCCATGGTGTCACGGGTTCCATGGATTCACGGGTTTCATGGTTGCAGTAGTTTCAGTGGTTTCAATGGTTTCATGGTTTCAAGGGTCTCGTGGTTTCAAGGGTTTCGTGGTTTCAAGGGTTTCATGGTTTCATGGTTTCAAGGGTTTCAAGGGTTTCATGGTTTCACGGGTTTCATGGTGTCACGCGTTTCATGGTTTTGTAGTTTCAATGGTTTCGTGGTTTCATGGTTTCAAGGGTTTCGTGGTTTCATGGGTTTCATGGTTTCATCGTTTCAAGGGTCTCGTGGTTTCACTGGTTCACAGGTTTCATGGTTTCATGGTTTCAAGGGTTTCATGGTTTCATGGTTTCATGGTTTCAACGGTTTCGTGGTTTCATGGAATTCATGGTTTCATCGTTTCAAGGGTCTCGTGGTTTCACTGGGTCACATTTTTCATGGTTTCATGGTTTCAAGGGTTTCATGGTTTCATGGTTTCAAGGGTTTCGTGGTTTCATGGGTTTGATGGTTTCAATGGTTTCATCGTTTCAAGGGTTTTGTGGTTTCACGGGTTTCGTGGTTTCACTGGTTTACAGGTTTCATGGTTTCAATGGTTCAATGGTTTCAATGGTTTCATGGTATCACAGGTTTCATGGTTTCAAGGTTTTCTTGGTTTAACGGCTTTCGTGGTGTCGGTGGTTTCATGGTTCACGGGTTTCGTGGTTTCACAGGTTTTATGGTTTCATGGTTTCCTGGTTTAAATGGTTTCACGGTTTCACGAGTTTCAATGTTACACGGGTTTCATGGTTTCACGGGTTTCGTGGTTTAACGGGTTTCGTGGTTTCATGGTTTCATGGTTTCAAGGGTTTCATGGTTTCCTGGTTTCAAGGGTTTTATGGTTTCACAGGTTTCATGGTTTCAATGGTTTCATGGGTTTCATGGTTTCAATACTTTATCGTTTCAAGGGTTTCGTGGTTTCACTGCTTCACAGGCTTCAGTGGTTTCATGGTATCACAGGTTTCATGGTTTCAAGGTTTTCTTGGTTTAACGGGTTTCATCGTTTTGGTGGTTTCATGGTTTCACGGGTTTCGTGGTTTCACGGGTTTTGTGGTTTCAATGATTTCATGGTTTCATGGTTTCATGGCTTCATGGTTTCCTGGTTTCGTGGTTTAACGGTTTCACGGATTTCATGGTTTCAATGGTTTCACAGGTTTCGTGGTTTGACGGGTTTCATGGTTTCAATGGTTACATGGTTTCACGGGTTTCGTTGTTTGATGGTTTCAAGAGTTTCATGGTTTCACGGGATTCATGGTTTCAAGGGTTTCATGGTTTCACGGGTTTCATGGTTTCAATGGCTTCATAGTTTCATAGTTTCAAGGGTTTCGTGGTTTCATGGGTTTCATGGTTTCAATAGTTTCATCGTTTCAAGGGTTTCGTGGTTTCACGGGTTTCGTGGTTTCACTGGCTCACAGGTTTCATGGTTTCAATGGTTTCATGGTGTCACAGGTTTCATGTTTCTCAAGGTTTTCGTGGTGTAACGGCTTTCATGGTTTCGGTGGTTTTATGGTTTCACGGGTTTACGTGGTTTCACGGGTTTCATGGTTTCTTGGTTTCATGGTTTTATGGTTTCATGGTTTCGTGGTTTCAATGGTTTCGTGGTTTCACATGTTTCGTGCTTTCACAGGTTTCATTGTTTCAATGGTTCCATGGTTTCACGGGTTTCGTGGTTTCTCTTGTGTTTCTTATATTTCAACGGTTTCGTGGTTGTACGGGGTTATTGCTTTCATTTGTTTATAGTGGTCTCATCGTTTTCGTGATTTCCGGGGTTTCAAAGTTTCATGGTTTCACAGTTTTTATTATTATTATTATTATTATTATTATTATTATTATTATTTCAGAGTTTTCTTGGTTTCAGTGGTTACGTGGTCTTACGGTTTCTATCACTTCGTGGTTTTACTGGTGTTACAGTTTCTATGGGTTTGTGGTCCCACGGGAAGTAAATTTTGTTACTGTCATATTTTGGAAACCAGACATTGCACAGATACGATTTTTGCGCTGTTTTTTTGAGCTTTGCATCTATTATACTAATCATTTTGCCGTCAAGATTCCAAGGGATGGGAGCAGTAGGGAGGGAGCAGGGAGGGAGCAGTAACATGTCCTTTTAGCCTGATCTTCACTGTTCCTTGTTCCCTCTGGTTATTTCATTGTTCTGTTTTTTAAACTTTTTTATAGCATTTTGCTAATAATTTACAACACTTTGCATTACAAAAGACTACCAGCAGTTAGTTTTATCGATGTTCGTTGAGAGAGCAGGAAAAAAATTTGGACGCATGAAATCTGGAGGCGACGGGAAACCAGACATCTTATCTCCCACAGTTTCAAATCACAGCGATATTTGATCAGTTACGTAATCAAAAAATTCCTAAACCTCAAACAGATTTGATCATTAAAATGAGCACTAATAGATAATTGTGTAATAATATAATTGAAAATTGAAATAATAATAATAATAATAAAAACAGTGAAACCATGAAACTTTGAAACCCGTGAAATCACGAAAACCATGAGACCACTAAAAACAAATAAAAGCAATAATACCGTGAAACAACGAAACCGTTGAAAAATAAGAAACACAAGAAACCACGAAATACGTACCGCGTGAAACCACGAAATCCGTAAAACCATGGAACCATTGAAACCATGAAACCCCTGAAACCACGAAACCTGTCAAAACCACGAAACCATTGAAACCATGAAACCCGTGAAACCACGAACCTTGAAAACATGAAACCTGTGACACCATGAAACCATTGAAACCATGAAACCTGTGAACCAGTGAAACCACAAAACCTGTGCAACCACGAAACCCTTGAAAAAATGAAACCATTGAAACCATGAAACCCACAAAATCCCGAAACCCTTGAAACCATGAAACCCGTGAAACCATGAAACCCTTGAAACCATGAAACCATGAAACCACGAAACTCGTAAAACCATAAAACCATTGAAACCATGAAACACGTGAAACCACGAAATCTGTCAAACCATGAAACCATTGAAACCATGAAACCCGTTAAACCAAGAAAACCTTGAAGCCATGAAGCCTGTGACACCATGAAACCACTAAAACCATGAGACCTGTGATAGATAGATAGATAGATAGTTTATTCAGATCAAAATCGCAGCCAAAGGCTGAATTAGATTAATCGTTACAATAATAAAATCTAATAAAAAGTTAGAGAAATATAAGAGAGATATAAGAAAATATACACATATCCCTATATACACCTAATATACATATAGCTAAAAATTTAATCACAGTTGCTATATATAAAAGTGCTCGTAAGTCTCTTCGTCTTAGCCAGGGGGACATTAAAGTTCCTCTTTCGTCTTAAATTGTATTCACAAATGTTACGAGGTGGCAAGAGCTCATGCAATTTATGGTTTGGGTTACAAGCCACTGAAACCACGAAACCCGTGAAACCACAAAACCCTTGAAACGATGAAACCATTGAAACCATGAAACCACGAAACCCTTGAAAACGATGAAACCCGTGAAACCATGAAACCATGAAACCATGAAACCACGAAACCCGTGAAACCATGAAACCCGTGAAACCACGAAACCCGTTAAACCAAGAAAACCTTGAAACCATGAAACCTGTGAACCACTGAAACCACGAAACCCGTGAAACCACAAAACCCTTGAAACGATGAAACCATTGAAACTATGAAACCCATGAAACCACGAAACCCTTGAAACCATGAAACCATTGAATGCCGTGAAACCCGTGAAACCATGAAACCATGAAACCATGAAACCACGAAACCCGTGAAACCATGAAACCATTGAAACCATGAAACCCGTGAAACCATGAAACCAAGAAACCCGTGAAACCCGTGAAACCACGAAACCCGTTAAACCAAGAAAACCACTGAAACCATGAAACCTATGAACCACTGAAACCATGAAACCCGTGAAACCACAAAACCCTTGAAACGATGAAACCATTGAAACCACGAAACCCATGAAACCACGAAACCCTTGAAACCATTGAAACCATGAAACCCGTGAAACCATGAAACCCTTGAAACTATAAAACCACGAACCCGTGAAACCACGAAACCCGTGAAAACATGAAACCCGTGAAACCATGGAACCATTGAAACCATGAAACGAGGAAACCATGAAACCATTGAAACCCTTGAAACCATGAAACCTGTGAACCAGTGAAACCACGAAACCCGTGAAACCACGAAACCCGTGAAACCACGAAACCCTAGAAGCGATGAAACCATTAAAACCATGAAACACAAGAAACTACGAAAACCTTGAAACCATGAAACGTTGAAACCATGAAACCACGAAACCCGTGAAACCACAAAACCTATGAAACCACGAAACCCGTGAAACCACAAAACCATGAAACCATGATACCATGAAACCATGAACCTGTGAACCAGTGAAACCACGAAACCCGTGAAACCACGAAACCCTAGAAGAGATGAAACCATTGAAACCATGAAACCCGTGAAACCACAAAACCTGTGAAACCACGAAACCATTGAAACCATTAAACCCGTGAAACCACGAAACCTGTGAAACCACGAAACCAGTAAAACCATGAAACCCGTGAAACCACGAAACCATGAAACCATGAAACCATTGAAACCATAAAACCCGTGAAACCACGTAAACCCGTGAAACCATGAAACCACCGAAGCCATGAAACCCGTTAAACCACGAAAACCTTGAAAACATGAAACCTGCGACACCATGAAATCATGAAACCACTGCAACCATGAAACCCGTGACACCATGGAACCACTGAAACCATGAAACCTGTGAAACCACCAAACCCTTGAAACGATGAAACCATTGAAACCATGAAACCCATGAAACCACGAAACCATTGAAACTACGAAACCATGAAACCCGTGACACCATGAAACCCGTGAAACCATGAAACCACTGAAACCATTGATACCATGAAACCTGTGGAACAATCGAAACCTGTGAAACTATGAAACCATCGAAACCATGAAACCCGTGACACCATGAATCCCGTGAAACCATGAAACCATTGAAACGATGAAACCTGTGAAACTATGAAACCATCGAACCCATGAAACCCGTGAAACCACGAAACCCGTGAAACTACGAAACCATGAAACCCGCGAAACTACGAAACCATTGAAACCACAAGCCCTGTAAACCCTTGCTATGAGCCAAAGAACCTTACTTCCTTAGTAAACATACCATAAATTAGCATATAGTAATTAGCATATATTGGTGCTCCGTAACACCAAGTTGTAACCGAAATGTCCATCAAAGCGAAACCAATCGCGCTTAGTCATTTTGGAATACACACTGTTTACCTCGTTAGGTATGCTGAAACTCTGTGGTCTAGAAGTCATTGTCACCGCCTCTGGTGCAGGTAACCCGGGTTCGACTCCTACTAGTGGCAACTGTCGCCTTTTGCGTTTCTCTTTTTCTTCTTTTTTGATAAATCTTTTTTTGCAAGTGTTATTATTATTGCTCTCAATGGTTGAACTGAAATTTTAAAGAGATGTATATTGATAGGAGTCTATGGATATACAATGCAAAGACATAGACTCGAACACAAGCGCGATGTGTCCGATGTAAGAAGGACAGACTTCTCTCTATTCTTTTGTTTAGCGCTTAATTAGGCATTTTGCATGCCCGAGTTTAGGCTAATTGTTGCCTTCTGTTGGGGGAAAGATTTGACAAGGCCTTTTCTACCAGTGTGTGCTGCTTGTCAGTCAACAGTTTTCATTTCTGTCCTGTTTTCGCCAAGGATCCCTTTGCTTGGTCTTGCTTGATTTTAGCAGTGTCAAGCATCATTGTGACTACATTAACACTTTTTTTTGTTGACAGCTATTGCTGAAAGAGCATCATGTATAGTTTTGATGTAGTATCGCCCAGGAATTCATCACCTGCTTTCAAGTCATACTTTCATACGGCCAAAGGATGTATGCTGAGAATTTATTGTTACATCGAGGGCCGTAATATTAAGAACATGACAATCCTACTTTCTTCGGATGAGCTTTTATCGTCTTCACCCTCACAAGAAACACGTCATGGTAGAACAAAAACCAGTGGTAATGAAAATCCACGGCCTGGTGTCGGCGTTGGACAGAGTCATGTAATTGGGCCGGCGTATACAACCAGGACAGCCATTTACCCCAGTAAAGTGCATTTAAGAATCGTTTCCGTAAAAGTACGCGGTAAACAGGTAAATCAAGTAGCAAAAACTTAAGCCCTGTTGGATAATGGCTCTGACGTAACTCTATCCAACAGCAAGTTGGATGAACAGTTGGGCATTGCAGGTAAACCAAGAAACGTCTCCTTGACAACTCACGAAATGAAGACCAGTCCAAAGTCTGGCTGAGAGGTAAAGCTGTCCATCGAATGAATTCACGACGACTCAAATCTGTAAGTACCAAAAACGTGGACCATAGCCTAGACCACCTCGATATATCAGAAAGCAGCATTCCAGAACGTGGGGACACCCATTTATGACCACAGGGTATTGAGTTCCTAGAGATCGAGAATAAAGAAGTTAGATTGCTGATAGGCTGCAACGTTCCAGATGCATTTTGGGTACTTGACGAGAAGTGTAGTGCTAGAGGAGAGCCCGTGGCTATCCGGTCGCTGTTGGTCTGGACTTTGATTAGACCAACTGAGAAAGTCTTGGAGGAGACAAGTTTTCACGTGAATTTTGCACTATTAGATGAAACAAAGGATGAATCTCTGTTACAACAAGTGAAACAATTTTGGAAAACTGACTTTATTGACTCTATATCTAGTTCCAAGGTAGCTATGTCCGTTGAAGATGAGGGAGCACTCAGAATCATGGAGAACTCTGTTAAAAAGGTCTCAATTCATTATCAAGCGGCCTTTCGATGGTGATACGAACTTCCTTATTTGCCAAATAATCGCGTTGCAGTGGCTCAGCCGTTATACTTGCTGAAGAGAAGATTCCTTGAAGAGCCAGATTTCTTCAAAAGATACAAGACAGCTGTCAATGACTACGTCGTGAAGGGGTATACCAATCAATCAATCAATCAATCAATCAATCAATCAATCAATCAATTAACCAATCAATAAACTTTATTTACCCTCGAATTTACCGAGAAGCACTCACGTGCTAATATCTTCGTGCCAACTACATTAATAATTAATTGTAATAAAAAGTTAATTCTATATAACAAACAAGATAACTAAACTACCTGGACAACTAACTTGCTAATTATGTTGATGTAAAAAGTGCAAGATCATTTGTTCCCAGTAGATATTAGTCATCGAAAAGAAGTAAAATCAGAAATACTGCGGTGATGGTCAGGAAGAGAGTTCCGGAATATTGCTGCAAAGTAGCTAAAAGAATTGATACCATAAGAAGTGGTCAATGGTTTAGGCAAACAGACCATATTATGTCCTCTTAAAAAATAGTTGCTAGAGAGCAAGCGAAACATATCTTTCAAATATCTTGGATAATCAGAAAATTAAAGACATTCGAAGATAGTAAGAATCATGTTTTGTAAGCGCTTATCCTTGAGGTTTGCAGTTCCTGCCTTTTTAAGTAAACTATTGTATTTAGAGTTAAAATCCTTGTAAATAAATCGAAGAATACATTTGTTTAGAAGGTCCAGTTTATCAGAATCTTGTTTACTAGAGAAATGCCACACCATAGAACAATAATAGAAACGTCAAGCTCACGATACAACTTTTTAAAGACATGTTTCGGCATGACTCATGCCATCATCAGTTTAATGTGTTGCTTCCCTTTCCAATGTTTATAAGTGCGTTTATAATATGAGTACGTTAGCAATTTGAAATTTAAAATACAGTAACAGTTACAATTATGCGCGTGCAAATGCACGAGTGTAAATTACGTAATCGAGTCACAAGAAGCAAAAATCGTTGTTGTGTTGTAATTGCGCATTTAGTTCTGGTTTTAAGCGGCTGATGTAGATCGCTTCTTTGAGCTAGTTTTAGCTGAATCTATAATCTTGAAGCAGTCAACCGAGCAATAAACGTTTAACAAGCGTTTTAGTTTTTTTGGGGAAAACACTACAGGTATTCGATACTTCAAACTGCCATTTGTGGGTGATTTCTCTACCGTCGCTCGCAAAAAACTAAAACGCTTGTTAAACGTTTATTGCAAAGATATAGACATCAGAATTGTTTTTTCTTCTTTCAAAATCAAGAATTTTTTCAGTTTCAAAGATCCTATTCCAGATGCGTTAAAATCTCTGGTTGTGTATCAATTTCCTTGTGTGGGATGTAACTCCCGTTACATTGGCGAGACGTCACGCCACTTTACAACCAGGGTAAAAGAGCATCTCTCAACTGACAAAAATTCTCATGTTTTCAAACACCTGAACAGTTCACCTAGTTGTAAACGCAAATGCTCGGTTGACTGCTTTAAGATTATAGATTCAACTAAAACTAGACATTGTCTTAAGCTCAAAGAAGCGATCTACATCAGCCGCTTAAAACCAGAACTAAATGCGCAATTACAACACAACAACGATTTTTGCTTCTTGTGACTCGATTACGTAATTTACACTCGTGCATTTGCATGCGCATAATTGTAACTGTTACTGTATTTTAAATTTCAAATTGCTAACGTACTTATATTGTAAACGTACTTATAAACATTGGAAAAGGAAACGACACATTAAACTGATGATGGCATGAGTCATGCCGAAACATGTCTTTAAAAAGTTGTATCGTGAGCTTGAAATTTCTGTTAATACTGTTATTGTCACGAAGTTATGGCAATGTTATTTATGACAGAACAATAATAAAAGTGAGCAAGTGCCCGAGGAGGAGCCTCAACCTGATGGGAAACCTCTGTGACACCTACAACATCAGGCCGTCTTTCATCCCCATAATCCAGACAAGTTGACAGTCGTTTTCGATTGAGCTGCTAGATTCAAAGGAACCTCATTAAACGATCAGTTGCTGCATGGTCCAGACTTGACCAAAATCCTGTTCGCGGCGTTCTTCAAAGATTCCGTCAAGAAAACGGTTGCCATGGTTTCGGGTGTTTCACCAAGTGAGAGTTGATCATAAAGACTCCGACGCCATGAGATTTTTATGGTGGCCTAAAGATTACTTGACTAAGCAACCCATTGAATATCGCTTGGAAGTCCACCTTTTTGGCGGTACCTCGTCACCGAGTCGCGCAAACTTCTCCCTCAGAAAGGCACAATTTTGTGACTGGTCTTGTCAAGACGGTGGACTTTGTTGCAAGTTTGACAGATCTTGTAAATCCATCTTTCCGTGAGTGAGCCTCAAAAATGCGCCCCAACGGCCACTGACCGCGGAGAACTCTTTCATCTCGATAAGCAACAGATCCCCAACTGCAAAATTTCGACGCGGCTTCACCCATTTCTGGCGTTCTTGCAAAGAAGAGAAATATTCTGACAACCGTCTCTTCCTAAACACGTCGGTGAGATATTGAACTTGTCTCCAGCAATCTCGACAATATAAGTTTCCCTTCAAGTAGTTTTTGCTGCTTCTTTCTATTTTCCTCACTTTGTATTTTATTTCATTTTGTTTCAGTTCCGACAACATTTGTGTAACTACCACGTGTTTTATTTCTTTTCAGCTGAATCACACACTCCTAGTTGTCTGTTGTAAGCTGGATTTCGTCGTTCTGATTAAAATGTGAATCTGCTGTAACAAAGCGTATCTACGGCCTTTACAAAGGCGTCGTTTTCGGATTCGGATACTTTTGAATCCATTTTGCCTTCAAAGCGTTATTAAAACTTCGTATATCTAACATTCTAAGTCCTGCCTTCGAATAACCGTTAATCATTTCAACTCTTTTAGTTTTATCACCTTTACTATCCCAAAGAAATTTAAACATAAGATCATTTATTTCCTTTAGGTGTTCATTTGATGTGGGTATAGTGGACATAATGTATACTAATTGCGAGGCAAGTAGGCTCCTTAATAACTGTTATTTTCCCAAGAAGGGCTAATTGTCTAAATTGCCAATTTTCAATTAAATTCGAGATCTTTTCTTTTTTCTCTTGATAGTTCAGTGTTACAGATTCTTCATCGATGATAGAAAACCAGACTCCTAGAGCTTTAACTTTATGAAGCGACCGCGTAATATTCTGGTAGGCGGGTAGTATCCTTTTTTGGAAGCACAATGAGCCAATCCAAAGAGCTTCTGTTTTTCCATATTTAACTTTGAAACCTGAGATTTCTGAAAAGGAGTCAAGCAAACTAAAGGACTGCAGCACGGCATTATTAGAACCGTCTAGAATTAAAGTGGTGTCATCAGCGTATTGGCTTATTTCACACTCTGAACCTAGAATATTAATTCCTTTGATATGTTCGTGATTTCTAATCGCATCACTTAAAATCTCCACCCACAAGACAAAAAGGTAGGGAGATATGGGGCATCCCTGTCTTACACCTCTACCAAGCTCAAAAAATTCTGATGCCCACCCGTTATTTTGGATACAGCTTGTTACATTGGTGTGGAATAGTTTAATCCAGGTAATTAGGGAGTTACCGAAGTTTCAAAAAGAAAGTGTTTTCCCGAGGAAGTTCCATTCTAAAGTGTCAAAGGCTTTTTCGAAATGAATGAAAAGTAACATACCGGGGATACTCTGCTGTTTCGTATAGCTAATTATGCTACTAATTAACCTAACACTTTCCCCAATGGATCTACCTTTAAGGAAACCTGTTTGATTGTTGTTGATTATGTCCGGCAGAACTCATTTTAGTCCTGCAGCAATAGACTTTGCTGCAATTTTCTAGTCAAAGTTTAGAAGGCATATGGGCCTCCAATTTAATTTGAGAAAGGTTTTTTTTTTCTTCGGTAGCAGGGTTATCAAGCCCCTTCGTCGTGAGATGGATAGGCAAAAGGACAAATTTAACGAAGCTAGCAAAAAGGGGGATATATCATTCCAGAAAGCCTTATAAAATTCTGCTGGAATGCCATCCGTCCCGGGGGATTTGCCCCTTTCCATTGTTTTAACTCACGGGACAGCAAAATATGCGACGCAAACGTCGCATACCTTGAAAAACTACAACTTTCCCAAATCTCGGAGTATGATTAAAATCAACCATTTTCAATACCAGGCGATCATTATTTTTAGACTTTATCAACCAGTAAACTGACCAAAAGTCCCAATTTTCATTGAATATGAGCATTTATTCTGTTGCGAAACCCCAAGGCCGCACAAAAAATACCCAAATTTTGTCTTCAAGCTTTTAATACAAAAATTCCACTTGAAGCTAAATCTCTACATTTGCAGCAAACTTCGACTCCAATTCTTGCAATCTGTTCGACATTTTCCTGCTCACTTCTTGAGCGCGTCGTAGATAACGCTATTTGATTTCAGTTGCTCTCACCGTCTGTAATTTTCGCGTCTGTGACCCAGTAGAATTCTTGGTATTGCTTGTGCAACGACGACATGGAAATCCGCCAAATTCCATTTTAGATATTTTTTAGAACCATGTCGAGCCACCTGATCCTGCTGACAAAATATTACACTGATTGCATTATTTACAAGTCAAAACTCGCCAAAATGGTCATGCCAGGTCCTGGAATCCACTCACAAAACGGCTGAAGACACAACTTCACTCCTTGAATGGCCATCACTCGCTCGCATACTTTCGGCGGCCTACTTCGTGTGAAATTGCTTCTCACCTCCGTTTTCTTTCAAAGAATTGCCTCTACCCATCAACCCAGCTTCACTTATAAATCAAATACGCAACGAATTGGAGCTGCAATGATCGTTTAGAACCAAGAGGCTACAATAAACCTAAACCTAATTAAGCGCTAAACAAAAGAATAGAGAGAAGTCTGTCTTTCTTACATCGGACGCATTGCGCTTAGCTTGTGTTAGAGTCTATTTCTTTGCAGTGTATATCCGTAGACACATATCAGATCAACATATAACCCTTTAAAATTACAAAATTGCTTTACAGCTCAACCATTAAGAACAATAGCACAGCTGATGAGGTAAAAATAGTGGATTTATTGGAAAAAACTAAGCGCACTTGTTTTCGCTTCGATGAATATTTCTGCAAAGAGTTTGAGAAAGGAAACATTTATCAAACGATGTAGGATTTTTTTCGCATAAACGTTAACGCAGTCTCGGTGAAATGTGTGGAGAAAAAATTATCTGTTTACAAATACGTCATTTGAAACATAAAAAGAGAATAAAGTTTCTGCGGTCAGTTTCTCGGCGTCACATAAGTAAAAATAAAATTGCTTATCATTCAAAAACTTATCACCAGAAATTGAGATATTGTGGGAAAATAGTAAATAAACGACCTGTCAAAGTCTCAGGCGTGTGTGATGTCCCGTACTTGAGTTATTCAACAAAATGTACAACCGCTCAAAATTAGTTTAGTATGGGGCGGCCACGGGGAAACACGGCAGTCTAATTGAAAACATCTGGAGTTACGTTCGGTCATTTTAAAAGCTTTCCTCTCGCTGTTGAACTTGCAAACATTCGTATGGACACTTCTCTTAACATATTAGTTGTTCAGACTTCAGAGACAAAGGTGAATCGACGTTTTCCGATACGTGACAACAGGCATCATTCATCGGTCCGTGTCTGTTTCTTTGCAATGTATCAGATATCCGTAGACCCCTATCAACATATATCCCTTGTAAATTGCTTTACAGCTCAACCATCTATAGCTTGCAATAATTCTAACACTTGTAAATAAAAAAGATATTTAAAAAAGATTATGAAAAAAAGGAACGCAAAGAAAAAAAGAAAAAAAAAAGGATGCCATCAGCGGGAGTCGAGCCCGGGACCTGCATTACAAACACTTACGATGACCACTAGGCCACGTTCCTTCAGCATAGCTAAGTAGGTAAAAATAGCTTACTTATTCCAAAATGACCATCACCAGTTAACGCAAGCGCAGAAACGCCGCAAGTGAGCTTTGCGGATGAAACTCGACGACGACGACGACGACGACGACGAAGAAGAAAAAAGGAGCTTATTTTCAAACTCGGGCGGCGTTCCTCGCCCGAGTAATAAACAACAGCTAGCGTGACGAGCGTGACAACAAAGATAGAGCCTTCGGTGCTGTGGATCAGCGAAATCTCCGTGGTAACCCCTTATATGGAGTAGCTAGGTCAGGCACAGCGTATTGCGAATAGGCACAGCGTATCGCGAACAGGCACAGCGTATTGCGAATAGGCACAGCGTATTGCGGATAGGCACAGCGTATCGCGAACAGGCACAGCGTATCAGAAAAACAGGCACAGCGTATCAGGAACAGGCACAGCGTACCGCGAATAGGCACAGCGTATCGCGAACAGGCACAGCGTATCAGGAACAGGGACAACATCTTATGCACCTATCAATGTTAGTCCCGAGGGGGGGGGGGGGATACGGGATGAGGTGGGGACTTTGATCGACATCTCCTGCCCCAGGTGGGGAATTTTGACAACTTAAAGAGGATGTTGGCCCCAGGGTGGGGAAGTTTGATCAAACGTGAAAACTGAAAAAATATTAATAAAAGACCGTTTCCCGGGCTTGGACTTTGCCATGGTATAACACACGCTGCGATACTGCCTTCCTGAAACAAAGCAGAGCCTGGAATATGAAATTATTATTATTATTATTATTACGGACAAAAGATAGGTAATGAAAATTTGCCCAATCTATTGTTACCGATAAACCATTGGTTTCTTCAAGTGACTTTTCATTCCCGTTGTTAAAAGAAACAAAACTGCGATTTTTAAACCTGGAGTGTGTGTATTGTTTAAGCATTTAAGAGGTCAACCTCTTGGATCTCAATCCCTACAGTAGGGAACTTTGAACTCGAAACTTTACTCAAGGGTTGGGAGGTTTGACACGAAATTTGCGTTTCAGATCAAAGTCCTCACCCCATCCCGTATCCCCCCCCCCAACCCTCCGGATTAACATTGATAGGTGCATTACACGAACAGGCATAGCGTACTGAATATACTTCATGTTATACGGGGTACTCCTTTTCCAGTTTTTCCGCAACTGTAAAAATAGATTTTTCAATGTGTCTTATATAAACTTGTTTTCAATCCGATTGATCGTTCGACTGTTCCACTGTTTATCACTGATAGGATGCCAAGAGAGTTCTGGAGTTGCTAGATTAGGAAGGGAAACACAATGATATCATTTCCAGTGATGAGGATAATGAATGAAGTGTTATTACTGTATTTTCAAAATTACAGTTGTTTCGAGTTTCCGGAACCACGATTTCAATGTCTATTCGTAGAGTATCTGAGTTGCTCTTTCATCTTTACTTGACTCGTCGATAAATTGAAACTGTTCTGGTTAAAACTGAGAAGTAAATAGCTTGAACTCTGCACCTAATCGTTCGTCTCGCTCATGGGCAATGTTTTGAAGCTGCAAATTTACAAACTGTGTACAGCCACAACAACATGAGAACTAAATAATAACCTTCAGTTTATTACAGAATGAACAACAAAAGTTTGACTGCTAATGTCTTGCGGCTTCCAGTAACTTTTTTACTGTCAATCCCCGGGTGTCAATCCCGTTTGCCGTACAGTTCTGCTGAGAATTTACATTGCTGAGGATTTGCATTGGTATTCCAACCACGCTTGCACCTCGTGAAGATAGAGCTCTGGATTATATCTTATAGCAAGGCGAATGACAAGAATTTCTGCGGCTAAAATAATCTTCATCCTCTACCATAAGAAAAATCTCCTCGGCTTGAGCGATAAATGTAGCTGGGATATTATAAATAATTGATGACAAATAAGTGATGACATGTGGAGAATATTGATGGCCCCTTCACATTTTTATTTCAAGTATTCGGCACGTTCTTTAGTTAAATTTCCATTTTTTCTCACATATCTTAGGACTTCTTCAAATGCTCTTCTTGTGTAAGTGAGGACCACATCTTTTTCATCCTAATTGGCAAAAAGTCATTGTTCAAATAAGAGATCGTTTGGCTACTTACCTGCACTTTGGTCGCCATTTTGAATTTCCTCTCAAATTTTGGTTCTCACTCCTTCGCAAGATGAAATTGTACGCTTGGTATGTCTGTTTGTCATACGCTGTGCCTGTTCGCGATACGCTGTGCCTGTTTGCGATACGCTGTGCCTGTTCCTGATAGCTGCGCTTGTTCGCGATACGCTGTGCCTGTTCCCAATACGGTGACTAGTGTTTTCTTGTGCCTGTTGCTACTAGAAACTGAATTGTGACCCTGATCCCGCTTGATAGATTTAACCTCCTACCCTCCGGAAATTACCAAAAGTGCGACCAAATCGCCCGTAGAAAACGAGTTAAGAGTCTCTAAGCACTCTGATGATGATAGCGGACCTTCACAGGACATTTTCTGTTCGTAACTGAGCCTTGTTTTATAATCTTTTGGGAAAAAGAGATCCTGCTTATCTCTGATGGTATCAGGGCTGTGTGTAGAGGTAAAAAGAGACCTGTAAAAATCGTTGGCGTCTTCTTGGATTTCTGAGTCCTCGCATATCCTTCCGTTGTCTTCAGTTTTTAGGTTTCTAATAGTTTTACTATTAAAATGACGTTTTTCCAGACTATGAAAATATTTTGTTTTCCTCTCACCCTCATTATACCATTTAACTTTAGATCGTAAATTAGCCCCTTGTGTTTTGTAAGCGATTATTTCCTCCATTTGTTGTTTCCATATGCGTAATTCAGTGTGTAGAGCTTCTTTCTCTTCTTCTACCAGATTTCCTACATCCAGATTTTTCTCAGAGTTAAAATTTCACCTTGTAAAGCATCTTCCGTTTGTCTAGAGAGTCTTGTTTTTGGGAAGCGTATTTAATTAAGCCGCTCTGAGTTGCATCTTAATTAAATCCCACAAAAGAATTTCATCTACTTCAGTCTGATTTTTGTATTCCTTTGACACGTCTGCTATGGTTTTCTTGATTAAATTGACATATTCAGTTTCAGTTAAAAAGTGGGTGTTTAATTTCCAGAAGCCTGGTCCTCTGGGATTAGTTGCAGTACCAATACGAACTGTGATCATGAAATTCAATCTGCTTGTACATTTCAAAATAAAGCGTACATATGTGTCTATATCCGGTTGTGACATTTGTCATTTATTTTACAGTCAAACACGCATTACAGTACTGTGGTGTTAAATTACATACAATACAAGTGGCACAAAGAAAAGTTGATGTGTACTCTAACTATTTAAAACTAAAAAAATACTACACAAACAATAACAATCTAATTAGGTGTTAATTTTTTAAAATTGGCCCATTTCTAGTAAAAAGTGCTGCATTTGTTTGAAAGGAATGCTATGGACGTTTCTGTTTGAATCTTTTGATGTAACACAGATGTAAAATGCAGTAAAATGAAAATTGACTCTGTTTCTGTTTAATGCTTTACAGTAGATTAGGTATTTACGAACAAGGACAAGATGGTTTAGGGTTGAGCAAGAGGACCAATTACTGTTTGTGACATTTACGTCTCGGTGTTGGCCAAGACATTGAGAATGTGACGTCTGACATTTCTTGTGCCTCTAGAGAGATGGTATTGAGTGGCAAGTGGTGGCTTATGGGAGGTTAAAAACAATGAAAAAATTCAAATCGTCAGCTCTGAAAGTGGTTGCACTCTCTTAGGGACTGAGGAGACCATTTTAAATTGGTAGAGCTAAAAGCGTCACAATATTGCTGGTTTGCAAGTGACGGCACGGCAGCCATGTTGGAGGTCAAGAACAATGGCCTTTCTCTCCGCTGGGAACTAAATTCTATTTTCTTCAAAAAAATTTCTATTGTTTTGAGCTCCAACATGGCCGCCCTGTCACGTGGTTGCAAACCAAGAATACCGACAAGCGGTCGGAAATTGTCAAATCTCGCGCGCTGGCTGCTCGGAGATGAATAGTACTTGCTAATCACCTCCGAGTTAACCAATCAGAGTGCGTGAAAAGCACTATTCACTTGTGTGGTATATACTAAATGCTGCTATTGCGAGAAAACACTTCAATTTAAGGCTTTGTATTTTTCCTGTTCAAGTGGTCGGGGAAAGGGGGAGGGGGGAGGGAATGGGGGGAAAACGTTGCTTGTTATCATAACACACTGACTGTCAGTCACACACTTGTTTCTTATTATATCTCTCACATAGTATGCGGGCTGTGATTAGGCAATTTTGCGGGCCGCATTCTACAGTACGACCCACTTGCATAATCTAGTTTTCTTTCCCGTGCACTGGATTAACCTCAGAGATATAATAAATATCATGCATACTAACCTCATTTTCTTGGTCTGTACTGTAAGTTACGAATCCTCGTATTTTCCCATTAATTTATGGCCTGCGCACATCGTGCTTGGGCCATAAATCAATGGGAAAAAACTTGGTCCGACCTTGAACTTGGTTATTAAGAAGTATATATTTAATCCACAATATAACCTTGACATCAGTTATAACATTACAAGTATATTAAGCTTCAAATTTACCTGAAGATCTTAATTGATGACATTCAGCTTTTTGATTGAGAACAACTGCATATAAAGATCACAATCTGGTGGTTGAATAAAAATGTAGCTGTTAGTGTTCACTCAAGTTCATACAGTGTTACATTTAGACAGAACCAACTCAAACATGTAAGGTGGTTCTTCTCTGTTAAAAGATATTGTGCTTTGTCTAGGTCCTTTTTTTAGGATTGGAAGCTCTGCTCCTCTGCTGCACAAGGTAGTTCTACCTTTTCAGTTTATGGATAAAATCCTAAAGTGTAATCATTTAACTGAAAACTCAGATGATTCAAATGAAAGCTGTACTGTACTTTTGTATTGTTTCACAAGTTACCCAAGACCACGAACCATTATCCTTCCCCACCCAAATAATCCCTTGGCTTAATTCCTGCCACCTTACAACTAATCTACTCCCCCTACCCTACCCCCAGTCTTCACGGCAGACCAAAACACTTTAAATTCAACGGTGCAACAAGCAACTGACTAAAGCATAGGGGAGGGGGTAGGTTCCCCCCTCCTAATGCTTGCTCAGCTTCCGATTCGGAGCGAATTAGATTCGCTCCGAGCGAATTAGATTCGCTCCGACGAAGGGCTAACGCTCGAAACGTCAGCTAATCGAATCCCTGTACGGTGGTCAATTTACATTATCAACTCCGTTGATAAACCAAATTTTCGTGTTTCACTCCCCCACCGACGCAGCACCAGTTTCTTAAGAAACTAATCCCCTTTATTCAATTGTGAATGATATGTTATGATCACCAAACAGTGGAAAATTAGGTTCAATTTACTGACTTTCGAGACCTTTTCTAGCTCTAATTATTTTGTGGGGGAACTTAAAGTGAAACTTTGATATTTAGTTGGCAACCTAGGTGTCAAACAAACCAACAACCTAGGTGTCAAACAAAACTAGATCTGATCTCAAGGGTACTCCCCTACTGTATATGGCTTATATGGGGACGTGCCGCTGTATAGTGTATCGTTTTTGGCCCCTCTGCCCTAAACCGGTTATATAAACTAAAAAGGGTCTGGACCCCTCCTAGACAGGGTATGGTTTCAAGACTGTTATCGACTATTAAGCAATCCGAAATCAGTGGTAAATGAATTTCATTGTCCATTTTTTCTCATGCTTTTAGTGTCATGCATTTAGTGAACAGAGATTCCCGCCAGTTGAGGTTTCACTTGAAATTCACCGCGAAATTACGTGAACATCACATGTGGTAAGTGACGATAGTCCTTTAAATGTGATCACAATGTGCCAATAAAACACCAACTTGTGTAAAACAAGAGAATGTGGATATACGATGTTGTCGTTTGTCCTAAATAGGGTCTTAAAATAGAGGGCGTTGCTCTACACATGGTAGGTATTTAAGGTTATTTTTGTCCTAAAAAGGGTCAAAGTTTCAAACCCCTGCGGCATCCCTATACCCAAAGGTGGATCAAGTACCCACCCTAGCGATCTGATCTTGTAAATCAACGTTTGAAATCAGAGGGTTTTTTTTAACAAAGCCAAATGGACAAATGGTGTTTGTTATAAGAAGCTCTTCCTGTCTGTAAAATAATGGTGCATTTTGCAAAGGGGTATATAAACTATGCCAGGTTGAACCTCTAAATAAGTGGAGTTTTCTCCATATAACCAGGCCCTAACTTGTACCGACACAGAGAGCTAAAGGATACAACTGTGTCATTATTTGCCTTCGATCTCCGAGTTGAGGATTACTAACTGAATTTGGTCTAAGCTATCAAAGGTTAGGAAACAGATCAACAAGACGTAATGCTTTAACCCATTGACTACCGGCTGTTTTTACATTTTCGGAGTGATTTTCCACCTATAAACGATGAATAGCAATTCGTGACTCTTTATTTGAACTACCAGGGAAAAGTGGTGCTGTCCTAAGCCACTGGAGGCTCAATGTTTCTGAAAACGTCATTTTGACGTAGCTATTTTTTATCCGTGAAGCGACAACAATGGCCCAAGTTCGGTTTGCTTGCGATTTCTGCTAAATTTACAGCCATTTTTCATCTTTAGCGGCTGTCTGATGAGCATCATTAAGCGTGACGGTAGCTAAGAGTCCACTTTCTCAAAGAATCGAGCAAGGTGATGTACTTTGTTGTTGAATTTGGCTTTTTACTCGACGAACTGGGAATTTGGCCGGTCGAACACTTAGTACCTTTCGGACTCGACTATTGATGAATTTCTCGGCCTACCGCCACATATTTTGGAATTTCTGAGTCCTGAAGATGACCACAAGCAGGAATTTTGGGCAGTAGGTCGGAGTGGCTGTAGACTTAGTTTATATGTGAAAGAATTGGGAGAAGGAACGGGCGCTGTCAAATTCTCGTCATTTCCCAGCATGCAATGTGGTCTAGATGTTGAAAATGGCGGAAAGGCCTGAATGCACTGAAACAAAAGGCTGTATCTACGCTCGGGAGAAGAGTATCAAGAAAAAAAGTCATCTCTGAGCTAGAAAAAGGACTGAATTTGTTATGATGGTTGAAGTTTGGTTTTTCGGCGATGATTTCCTTAAAAAACATGAAGGCAAAAAGGGGCATTTTTGTCGTTTCTCTTTGACGTTAAAAACGGTCAGTTTCGTTCTTGTCCAAACTCAAAAGGCCATATTTGGTAAAAATCGCTACGTTTCTTGCATTTATTGGATATCCAAATTTAAAGGGCATTCCATTTCGTGCTCACAACTAACAGTTAAGGCAATATTCGTGCGATTGAGAAAGTTGCAATGTTTTGAAGCATGGGAGTTTTTTACGGCCGGTTTTGGCCGGCACGGGTGCCAATGGGTTACTACACAATTAACATGCGATCAGGCGTTCCTTTTTTTTTTGAAAAAGAGAGCGCTTGATCGCAGGTTAATACACACTTTGAAGAACTCAGATCAACTATGGCAAGCCAACTTTAGCAATATATAATATCACAATATTCATTTAATTTAATCCTTATATGTATTTAAAACTTTTATATTCATTCAATTCAATCCTTGTGTGCTCATTCAATTCAATTTATTAAAGAAGTCATTCAATTCAATTTGTTTCATGTATTTAATTCAATCGGTTCAAATTCGGTTCAATTCAATTGGTTCATATTCATGCAAATCAATTGGTTCATATTCATTCAATTCAATCGGTCCATATTCATGCAATTCAATTGGTTCATATTCATGCAATTCAATTGGTTCATATTCATTCAATTCAATTGTTTCATATTCATTCAATTCAATTGGTTCATATTCATTCAATTCAATTGATTCATATTCATTCAATTCAATTGGTTCATGTTCATTCAATTGGTTCATTTTCATTCAATTCAATCGGTTCATATTCATTCAATTCAATTGGTTCATACTCATTTAATTCAAGTGGTTCATATTCATTCAATTGAATTGGTTCATATTTATTCAATTCAATCGGTTCATATTCATTAAATTTAATTGGTTCATATTAATTGAATTTAATTGGCTTGTATTCATTCAATTTATTCAGTTCAATCCGTACCCTGGGTGCCAGAGGTTATTATTTTCGTTTGAAGGAGGCAATTTACGCGGCGAAGCCGCAGCAACGAGGCGCGAAGCGCCGAGAGGAAAAAAATAACCTCTGGTCGCACGAATGCTGAACCTCATTTCCGTGCAGTTTCGTGTATCAGATATCCAACCAAACCGGTTTTCCTCGGCGGGGATTCATGGTGTCTGGTTGTTATCATTTTTGACATCTGATCGTTATGAACAATCGACGCGTGTTGCAGCGAACCGTGAAAACTTATCGGTATGCTGGAAAATGTCGAGGAAGGTTATTACACCGCTCATTCGTCGACGATTTATGCAGGGCTTGCAACACGAGTTAGATAGTTTATGGCTACGGGAAATATTTAATTCCATAGCGAAAATGCGAAGAAGCTAAACGTGTCAGACCGTTGTGGCGCGATTATCCGATGTTTTGGGATTTCCTGTCTGTAACTTTGTAAACAAGATGATGACGCTTCTCGGTTTCGCACGAAATGCAGACGAGAGTTGGAAAAAGTTAGAAAACTTAAATGGAGCCTTGGAAAGTTTCAGAATTCAAGCACACACTTGCTTTGTAGGAATTTTCGCCACCTTTCCTCCTTTCCGCTCTGGACTTGTAAATATTATATTATGCTTTAACACATGTACGTCGTCAACCAGAACGCTATAATAACCAAGAGAGCAGGCTGCAATACCGCGATCGGCAAGCTGTTGAATGTGTGAGTCAATAAGGGCAGCTAGAGAGTGGGCAGATCACCAAAAGGACATGTAGATCAAAACTAGACAGGCGCAAATTACTGGGACAATTTCAAAGATTAAGGATTTGTCACAACTCGTAGGTAAAACAGCCAAGGCAACCTTCCGGTTTAGGAACGCCAATAGCGCTTCTTTTTGTACTGGAAATTTGGACTCCAAAGCGACCTGAACAGCAGTTCGAAATGCAGAAAAGAATCCACAATCGCTGAAAGCAGCCGCCATAATTATGCGGATATATTTTCTGTCAAAACCGGTTTGTTGGCTGGGAAGCCACGCTTTTCCTAGGACAATCAGAGTTGTTGTTTATTTGAAGAACCAATCAGCAGACTGGGACAAATTCTGTCCCGAAGGAAATGAGTTTCTCGGCTCGTGCGACCCGAGGCCCTTGCTCTCGCGTTCTATTTTGGCCTTTCAGGGGTATTTTTTTTGAACGGGCCTCTGGAGCCAGGGTATTCAATCCGTGGATATTCATTCAACACACTCATTTATTCAATTTTGGGGAATGGAACTAGAGACGGCATTCGCGGGGTACTGGGCATTACTCTAACAAATATGGCGGACGTCAGAGCTCGACTGCAGGCAATGAGCGTCATACCAAAGTCTTAACCCATGTAGATCTCCTGGAGAGAATGGCAAGATAATGAGTCAATTGGCATGGTTTGTGACGGGAGGTATTGGGCAATTTAAAGGCCGATTTAGAAGGTATAACTTCAGTGCTCATTTACATCTACATCTACCAATTTCTCATATCGCCTCGTGTATGGGAATTACGTCAGGCAGAGCGGTAACCTTAGAGTCAGGCGGTTAACAGTTCATCGTTGTGAATTTGAGTGATTTATAAATACATGGTTTCTTATGTTAAATAAAGCAAAATATCTATTTTGGTCAATAAAATCATTAAAATAAACTCACCTCTGGTTTATCTCGTATCGTTTGGGATGATTTATTTATTTGCCATCTTCATAATATTTACAAGTGTTACACCTAAGTAGTAGCGAGGAGATCTCAGGAAACCACAAGGCTTATGTACAATTACTCTAATAGAGAACCACGCGAGCCATGTTGTAGATCAGAATGAATCATATCCCTTTAATCAATTCCCCTATAAGGTTACATTGCGTCACTAGTAAATGATTAACACCACATCTCCCTTTCAAAGTATTTCACTGAAAAAAAAAAATAATAATACAAAATGTTTCTCCGTTTGTCTCTATCGGGTGATATTGGTCTACAAGTCAAGTCTTTGGGGTGTCTTTATCAGTCGTCCCGAACGCGTACACATGACAGAGTCATCCGGTACGGTGGTCAATTTACATTATCAACTCCGTTGATAAACCAAATTTTCGTGTCTCACTTCCCCACCGACGCAGCACCACAGTTTCTTTAGAAACTAATCCCCTCTATTCACAATCAGATAGGGCCGCTTTTTGACATAGCAAATATCCGTGCCGATCATTTGCCACGGCCTATCCGGAATTGCACTTGGCATTGCTTGGCAAGATCCTCAATTTGCCGACTAAGACCTGGCCACCATACCGATCGCTTTGCCCTCTCGCGACATTTCGTGACACCTTGATGACCGTCGTGGATGCGGTCTAGGATCTCCAGCCTTATGGATGTGGGAATGACGAATCTGTCTGCCTTAAGAAGCAAGCCGTGGACGACTGAAAGTTCATCCTTGACTTGCCAGTTGTTTTGAAGTGCGTCTGGAACTCTGGGCCGTTCTGGCCAGCCTTCGCCACAATACTCCTTTAGCGCCTGGAAGACTTCGTCTTCCTCTTGTTTTTCTCTAATCCGCTCATGCTGTGTGTTAGAAGCTGGGAGGGAGTTAAATATGTGATGGACATATAGATTAATTTCTTCTTCGGGTCTTGGATCGTTCTCTTTGGTTTCCCCGACTATGGGTGCTCTGGAGAGTGCGTCAGCGGTGCTGAGGTGTTTGCCTGGGACATGGGAGACGCTGAAGTCTAACCTCAACAGTTGCATACGAAGCCGCTGGATTCTGGGCGACATCTCCTCTAAATTCTTTGAACCAAGGATAAGAACTAGCGGCATGTGGTCTGTCTCCACAAGGAACTTTTTGCCAATTAGATAGTCGGCCAACCTCTCGCAAGCCCAAGTGGTTGCTAGGGCCTCCTTTTCGATCTGGGCGCATCGTCGTTCTGTTGGAGTGAGAGCGCGAGATATGAACACTATTGGCTTCCACTTCCCATCGGTTTGTTTTTGGGTCAGGACGGCACCCAGACCGTAAGATGATGCATCGGCAGACAACGTAGTTTCGAGGGAAGGATCGAAAATTGCAAGTGCTGGCGCGCAACTCAAAGGCACTGCGTTGCTGGGACCCCAGATCCAGGAGTTCTTCTTGCTGAGAAGTTCACGTAGTGGGTGGGTGAGTTCAGCCAAGTTTGGAATGTACTTTCCTGACTGGTTGACCATTCCCAGAAATCGTCTGAGCTCGTGTATATCGGTAGGTTCAGCTAAGTACTTCACCGCAGCTATCTTGCTTGGGTCGGCGCGAATTCCATCTTTTCCCACCAACTGGCCCAGAAATCGAACAGTCTCCTTTGAGAATTCACATTTTTCGGCGTTAAGTGTGACGTTTGCTTCTTGGAGCCTAACTAGGACCGCCTCTAGCCTTTCGTCGTGCTCTGCTTGATTTGCCCCGCACACAATGATGTCGTCCATCTGACATTCGACCCCAGGTAGGCCTTCCACAGGATTCTTTGCATGCTCCGTTGGAAATGTTCTGGAGCGGAAGAAATACCAAATGTAGACGCGTATAGCAGTACCGGCCCCATGGAGTGATAAACGTGGTTAGCAGCTTTGAGCTCTCTTTCAACTTTCGTTGCCAGAACCCACTGTTGGCATCCAGCTTGGATATCACTTTCGCACCGGTCAGCTTTTCCAGTGTTTGCTCTGTTGTGGGCATCGGATGATTCTCGCGAAGTACAGCTTTGTTCAGCTGAATGTCACCACATATGCGTACGTTTCCATTTGACTTTGGGACTACTACGATGGGTGAACACCACTCTGTGGGCACATCTACCTTTTCGATCACTCCCATTGTTTCCATACGGTCCATTTCTTCCTTGACTTTTGGCAGCAAGGGGATTGGAACACGTCTCGGTGTGGTCTGGTTGAAGGGTTCATACGATGACGTCAGTTTGATCTCATATTCTCCGTCCATGCAACCCAGGCCACTGAAAAGCTTCGGAAAGCGTTCTTTAATTCCTTCTGCTGGGTGAGTCACGGCAGCAACCTTTGCGATGGTTTCTAATGCTAAGCAGGCGGATCTACCGAGGAGCGGGGTCTCCAAGTTCTCGACAACGTAAACATCTCCTACGCAGGATTTTCCTTTAAGTTCAAGATTTAGTACCCCCAGGCACGACAGTGGGCTTTTGCACGGGCCAAATAGTTTCTTGCGTGATCTTTCAAGCTTGTTTTGCCCGAAAAAACGCGAATAGATTAACCCACCGATAACTTTACGTCGGCTCCGCTGTCTAGCTTGAACTAAATTTTTGTGCCATTAACGTCAATCTCTTCTTTCCAAGGTTTTCCGTCCGCGTTTCCAATCTCTCCGAGGAAGAATCCGTCATCGTCCCGCTCTTCGTGCTCATCCAAATCGTCGGCTGCAATCACGCCAACTTTCTTTGGAGCCGACAAGCAAACTTTGGCGAAATGACCTCTTTTGTTACACTTGGCACACGTAGCATCCTTTGCGGGCATTTTTGGCGTGCGTGATATTCCGAGATAACGCCGCAACGGATGCATTTCGTTGGTCGCCTTTGTGGCCAATTCTGTCGTCGGTCATGGTGTGCTTTCGATCCTTTTACTTCATCGATTTGTGTTGGTACTCCGCTTCGAAGCGATTCTTGTTGCTTTTTAACTGACTCACTCTGCCTGGCACTGTTTATCGGCGTTTGTAGCGTAAGGGCTGAATCCATCTGGAGTTTCTCACTCAGCTTGACATTTCGCAATCCCACTACGATACGATCTCTAATTAACTCGTCTCGAAGGGTTCCAAATTCACATTACTCAGACAAACAATAGAGATCTGTGATAAATGCGTAAACTGGCTCATCCGGTTCTTGCTTTCGCATGTTAAACTTTGCCTGTTCGAAGATCACGTTTCTTTTTATGACGAAATGTTGATCGAATTTTTCTTTCACTTTGCTGTATTTCTTGTTTAGTTCGGTCGAGATTCGGTACCGCTCGAACCGTCGTATCCATTTAGGCCATTCTTCTGGATTCTTGAAATCGAAAGATGCTGGCGGGGCGATAATGTTGGACGCCATGTCGCTCAATCTTTCCTCGATTTTCTCAGCTTATATGTTTTCACAGCTTATATGTATAGTTATGAGAGGCCACCTTGAAGGACAATTTAAGATTAAAATTTGTTGCTGTGTGAGTGCGGAAATTGGTAGATGTAGATGTCATTAAGCACTGAAGTTATACTGTCTAAATCGGCCTTTAAATTGCCCAATAGTTCCCATGACAAACCATGCCAATTGATTTTGCTGTTTTGGCTAGCTTTTCACCTCACTGTAAGTCACAGACACAGCGAGTATTACAGTGTATGCCAACATTAGTTTTGACAATTTATTGGATAACTTCAGGAGAGGAAGATTCAGAAACATTAGGTATTAAGGATTATTTACTTCTCCCCATTTGTCCTTATAAAAGAGTTTTTTTGTAGAGCGAACGAGAAATTTATTTCACTGGAAATTATGTTGCATGTGGATTGATTGCCACATTGGCACTGAACGTTTTAAAATAATAAAAGTCCCCAGATTTTTGGGGGGGGGGGGGGGGGGGAGCGCTTAGGCCATGGAAAAAATATTGTGTGGTTGATTTGTCGTGGCACTTTCGGGACTTTTGTCAATTGGAAGATTGAGATTCTTTGGATTTCGAATGAGGATATTTCGGAACCTACATGTAAGGAGATAAACACTAGGAGAGCAACTTGTTGGAGATTACAGTTATTTAAGTTTGTGTTTTTTATCCACCTGCATTCAGAAACTAAATCATAGCATAAGGCATTGTAATTTCACTTCTAACCGCACGCTCTAAGTGGTCGAACATGGCGAAGTCCGACTGATACTTCAACGATGGACATCAAGTGGGGAACTTGAAACTGCCATACCCTTCATAATACGATAGTTCCCCAAAAGTTGTGTTTATATAGCATTCTGTTGATTCCAATTTACCAGATGTCTGCGTTGAAAATTTGACAGAAACACCGCCAGGTGAACTGGAGGGAGTCGAAAGCATGTCAAGCTAAGTTGAAGGAAGACTCTAAAGGTTCACAGTAATGCTGAGGCAAGTTTTAAAAACTCGACCATATTGGTAAGCCACAGGATAGGCTACAGCCTACACCATGGCTCCCAAGTGTTTTCTACACCCCACGAAAATGCCGTAGCATCTAAATCGGCGTTCATATACAATTTTTTTCCAAGGTGCGCTTCAGTTGTAAGCCTTAAGGTGAAGTCCAGACAAAACGCAATTAAGCCGAAATCAATTTATTCAAGACTCACTACATGGCCGATAATTCCTTTTCAACTAAGAGCTGAGTGCTTGTTCAAGTTTGTTTATTTCTTCTGACATAAGCAGTAAACAAAGCACCTATCAATAGTCAACCATGCGGGCTTTTCCCGAAGTGAGCAACGTACCATCCCGCTCGGAGAGTTATTATAGTAACCAAAATCATGCAAAATATAAGCAACAACAACAAAAGTTTTATTCACAGACAAGTAGATAAATTTAACAATATAAAAATCATTTTCTTCCGTGGCAATTGACTCGTTAATGTTACCGTTCTTTTTTAAGAGATTTACGTGGATTAAAATGTTGGCATGGCGCTCATTACTCGTAATTTTGCTCTGACTAAATTTCTCCTCTCGAGTATAAAAAAGTACTCAAGGAGATTCCGCCTTCCGCCATATTTGTTAGAATAATTCCCAGTACCCCGCGTGTATAATTTACCAATGAGACCAATAAAGTTGATAGACCAATGCCGTTTCTCATCCCAGTCCCCAAAATTGAATAAGTGAGTGTGAACATTGAATGAATATCCACGGGTTAAATTGAATGAATAAGAACCGATTCAATTGAACCGAATATGAACCATTAAAGAATCTCGCCCATTGAAACGCGTAGGCCATATATGCAAATCTAAATGCAGAGCTGTCAATCATCGAATTCTCTAGTGTATATTAATGTCATTAAGCGCCCAGAACATCTGCTAATTTATCGAGAAACAGTAGACGTACCGTATTGTTATTTCTAAAGGCTGTATAGATTTAAACTTTGAGAACGAAAATGTGAAATTCATACGTATATTTGAACCACGGATTAAATATTGAAGACGTAAATGATCGCCGTTAGAAACATTTCCCAAGTTAAATTACATAAACGCAAATGAGCGTGAAATAAATCCGTAATCATTTCAATCGGTTTAGGTCATAAACATTTCATCTTTTCTCTGAAAACAATATAAAGCCAATAGCCGTATTCATACTAGAGACGGATCATCCGTCTGGGATGAGCTTGGGCAAAGAACGGTAGCGCGTCTGATAATCTGTCTGTGTATAAATACGGGCAGTCAGACGGATCATCCATCCACTCGAGTTATCGCCATAGTCCGTCTTGTGAGACGAACCATCGTGGATACCTCGTCAAGACGGATGATCCGTCTTTGTGTATAAATGCGTAGTTCGTCTCATAGTCCTTCCCGTATTTATACTAGACGGATGATCCGTCTGGACGGATGATCAGTCTTGACGGATGATCCGTCTCCAGTATAAATCGGGCCAATGAATCACTTTGGATTGGATCAAAATGCGGGAGCAGCGATGTACCATTTCCGGAGAGGAATTTCAAATGGCCAAAACACAAAGTGAAAGCTCTAGGGGTATGGATCTCAGTTCAACCGGAGGAAACCACAAATTTAAATTATGACGAAAAACTTGAAAAGGTCAGGAATACATTAACCAGTTAGAAATACCGCAGACTGACACTGATGGGTAAAATGGTGTTAAAAAGCCTTGTTGTTTCACAGCTGGTTTACGTTTTATCACCGCTACTTTTAAACGAAAAGGTTATTAAAGAAGTAAACAAACTCTTTTTCTCCTTCCTCTCGAATGGAAAAGGAGACAAAATGAAGTGAAATATTATCATTAATGATTATCCAAACGGGGGCCTTATAATGATAGACATTGTGTCTTTTAGTAAATCCTTGAAAGCTACTTGGATAAAAAAATATTTGGATGAAGAAAACCGAGGAAAGTGGAAACTTTCCTTTGATCTTGAGTTAAAGACTCTCGGCGGGAAAACAGCTCTTACTGGCAATCTTAACGCAAAAGATACCAAACATATTTTTCAATCTAAAGATAGTTTCATTAGTGAAGTTCTGACAATTTGGGCAGAAGGTAATTTCGAAGACCGAATAGTTTCAGAGAACGACTTTCTCAACCAATGCTTATGGTATAATTCGCTGATTAGAATTGACAACTGCCCCGTTTACTACCCTGCATGGCATTGTGCAGGGATTACAACGGTCAAACATTTAAAGGACGATTCCAATAATTTTCTTTCTCTGACGGAATTACAGACTAGGTATGGACTAACATTTTGCCCTCTCAAGTATTGCGGAATTTTATCCACAATTAAACTTTTATGGAAACGCACCAAAATAACTTTGCAAGCAATATCCTAAAAATAAGTACGAAAGCTTTTCGACTAAACTACTGAAAGTTCAAAAAGCAAGCAAACTGGTATACACAAAACTTCTATCAAGGAAAAGTATATCTCCTAAGCAGGCTCAGCAGAAATGGCTAGGGAATGTGATATAGAAGACAATGAATGTATTAAGTGGCACGAAACTTACCAACTAGCTTTTTTAAGTGCGAATGATATATAAAATGAATCATATATGAACTCCGGAAATGAAATCAAATGAAGAATGATCGTCGCAATTGTGAACGCAATTTATGCAATTGCGAAAAGAAACCTGAAAAAAATTCAGGACTTCAACGGGGTTTGAACCCGTGACCTCGCGATTACCGGTGCGATGCTCTAACCAACTGAGCTATGAAGCCACTGACGTTGGGAGCAGGTCAATTGTGGGTTCATATGTTCCTGAGAAAGAAATGAGTGTGAATGATATATGAAATGAATCATATATGAACTCTGGAAATGTAATCAAATGAAGAGGATTCATTTGATTTCATTTCCGGAGTTCATATATTATTCATATATCTACGGGTTTAAACCCCGTTGAAGTCCTGAATTTTTTTCAGGCTTCTTTTCGCAATTGCATGAATTGCGTTCACAACTGCGAGGATCATTCTTCATTTGATTAGCTTTTAAGTGCAGCACAAGCACAAGGCTTGTCGAATTCCAGTACAAACTTTTGCACAGACGAATATCAACTAACGAATTCTTAGTTAAAATCGGTCTACAAGATGACCCAAACTGCTCCTTTTGCAAAGATGAACCAGAAAAACTTAGTCACCTCTTTTGGTCCTGTCCCAAAGTGACTGCTTTTTGGACCTTCTTAATACAACGTTTTGTTTCGTTTCGGATTATTCCAGAAAACTACCAAATCAGTATCCTTATAGCTTTAGGACTGATACCAGATTCCTCCAAAAATCGTTGCCAAATGAACTTTTGCCTCCTTTTAGCTAGACATTATATTTGGATTTGTAAGAATAACAAAACACTGAAGGCTTTCTCAGATATCCTAAGTCGATCTATCTAGCAGAACAAAAGGCTGTGGGCACTCTACAAACAAAGTGGGAATTACTGAAAACTTTGATTTAGAAAGCCCCCCTTTTCTTTTGTTTGTTTGATTAGTCCCCAGACCGAACATTCCTTCACTGCCTTCTGACAATGACTTTGCAACTTGCTGTCATAAAAGTTTGATGCCTGAATTTTATTTTGAGTATAGAAAGTAATTACTTGTTCTTTTTCGCTAAAATTCTTCTATGACCACAGTTGACCCGACAGGAAAATCCAACAACTCATAGTTTCAGCAGGCTAACTTTATCTCTTGCTACTGAAATGCGATGACTTTCGAAAACCATGAAACCTCGCAAAGCCGTAGTATCTTACAAACTTGCCGCTTTATGTTATTCAATGTTGTTTCTACTAAATTCAAATACTACAATATTATTTGATAACAACAACTCTTGCGTGCTGGTACTCGAAGAATGCTTTTGTCTGCATAACACCAGTTCACGCGAGAAAGATGTATCCAACACGGGCCGTGCTACGTCAATCAAACCAAAGCAAGCGATGATTAACTAACAAACAATATAAACTCACTGCCTGTTTTCACTTTTAACGCGAACACAAACAGGCCAAAAGTAGAACATCAAAAAGTAGAAACGAAGTGATCGATCGCGCGAAATGAAGCAGAACAACATTGGAAAACAGATGATCTTAAAGAGGAATTGCAAAGTGCTCGCCGATATATCTTTTACAGTTGTGGCTTGTTTCGCAAAGTTCTCTCAAGGCCGTGTCGGGAATAAATGCTGCTCACCGACAACGTCTCGTAGATTTTCAATAATTCACATTATTTTTCACCCCTAGTTACACGATCTCTCCGTCTCGCTCTTCTCTCGTTGAGATCTGAAACTCTTGCACACACTGCTTTTGTTCCCGAGAGATAAAGATAATCAATGTCAATCAATGTCAAATATAAAATCACAACTATTTCCGACACTCTCCTCCCCCTATTTGTCTCCTAGTGAGACAAATATTGTAACAACGGATGTGTTATAATTCAAAATAGTTAAGTGTTCAGTATTCGTTTAGTCCCTTATTCCTCTGCGTGTTCGTCGCGTGCGATCTCAGCGATTCTTTGACGTGCAGTCCCGGCTGTTCTTCGTGGTCTAAACTCTCGAGCTTGAACGTTTAGAGTGTCACTCCTGTCCTTCACCGCTCTATCACAAGATAGCTCGAGAGGGTACAAGTGTTGTATTGGTCTGTCCAAAAAATACTTCCCCGCCCTCAGACGCACTCCTCTCACGACTCCGTCTCTACCGCCTATCAGCTTGTCGACTACACCAATCTTCCATCTGCCCCGGTTCCGCTCTGCACCCTTTATCAGCACAACTTCTCCAACTGACAGCTTCATTTCTCTTGTCTTGTGGTTCATGTTGTGCCGCACCCGTAATGCCTTTAGGTGTTCAGATGACCACCTTGACTATAAGACATCCTTGCATCTCTCTCTGTACTTGGCTCGTTTTCTTAGATCACACTGCTCAATCAATTTGTTCCGGGTCTTCCTCTGGTATCAAGTTTGGCTGTCCAAGCAGCATTGTCGCAGGCGTTAACAGCCTTGTTTCTCACTTTCATGAGCCATTTTGCCGCTGCGATGAACGTTTTACCATTGTCCGAAAATATCTTCGCTGGTCGACCACGTCTGGCTATGAACCGCTTCAAACTTCGCAAGAACTCGTCTGTACTTAAATTTGGTAGCAGTTCCAGATAAAGCGCCCGTGTAAGGCTGCACGTGTATAGCAACACATAGGCTTACCGTTCCTGGTTCGTCTTAGTTAAGTATTTGATAGGGTCAGCGAAATCTACTCCGACTACCTTGAAAGGTGATGAACCCTTGTTTCTTTCCTTGGGCAAATTTCCAGGTGGCAGACGAGAGATGGGTGTGGCATGGAACTTCTTACATCCGAAGCAGCTTCTTATGGTTCGCTTTGCCAAACGTCTCAGACGTGGTATCCAGTAATTCTGCCTCACTGCAGCCATAGTATGACCCACTCTTCCATGCTGTGTCTCCTCATGAGCCTGCATTACGACCCTCTCACTAAACTTGTCTTCGTCGTGAAGATAGATTGGGTAGTCGCCCTGTATCCGTCCTTTGCATTCGTACAACCCTCGTTCGTTGGCCTGCAGGCCACTTTGTCCGTGTCGAACTTTCTAGTAGTTTGACCTCTGTCTCGTATCCAGAATTCAATTGCAGCACTGGCCTCTTCAGTCTTAAGAGGGCCAATCGTTCGTTCTGGACGTCTTTGTCTGCAATTCTCGCTGAATCTAAATATCCACGCAGTGATCCTGATCGCCCTCAAATAGTTGCACTTTCGCATCACTTGATCTAGCTCGTTCTCTGCTTTTCGGGCAACTGCTAAAACGTCTTTGATCGCTTTTGCCTCTGGTCTTGTCTCTACAGTTGTGCTGGTTATTATGGGCGTTGGCCATTTACCTGGATGTGGCAGTCAAGGTGGACCTTTCAAGCATAGGCTGGTAGCTCCGTTCACTAGACCACCTCTGCTTCCCAGGTCTGCGGGGTTTTCTTCTGAAGTCACTTGCCTCCACTCGATGAAGGACTTCTCCTGGATCTTGCCCACGCGATTCTAAACAAACTGTCGGTATTCACCATTCCCATTGATCCAGTGTAGTGCCACGGTACTGTCTAACCAACTGTACACCCCTCTGATAGGGAAACCCTGCATTACTTCCATTACGTTTTGCAGTAGATTCGTCAACACGTGACCTTCTACCAACTCTAATCGAGGTATTGTGAGCCCTTCTTGGCGAACCTTGACTTTGCAGAGGTCAATCCCTGATTTGGGCCTGATTCTTGGAGTACAACTGTATACACCGCCGTGGACACACCATTCTGGCTAGCGTCTCCGAATGCGTGCAGGTCTATCGCTTCTATTGGCTCTTGGAACTTGACCAGACTTCGTGTACTCGCAGACTCTCTTTAATAGTCTTCTCCCATTCCTTCCAAGAACTCCGAAGATCACTAGGTAGTTCCTTGTCCCATGGGAACTTCATGTCACAAGCCTTCCGGTACAACATCTTGCTGACTAGGCTTGTCGGAGAAGCTAGCTCGAGGGGGTCATAGATCGTTGCTGCAGTAGGTAGGATTCCTCGCTTTGTCACTCTCTCAGCTGTAGTCTCAGGGAACCTTACTTCGATAGTGTCGCTCACCTTGTTCCAGGGTAGCCTCAGCAGCTTGGTTCCACCTTCTCTCGCTGCCCCCAGTTGCTCCTTGGCGTAGGTTTGTTCAACCTCCTCTGTAGTGGGTACTTCACTCTCAAGTTCTGGTAAGTTTGAATGCCCTTTGTGCAATTCAAATTTTGCTTCGCCAAAAATGGATTTTGCTGACGCCTTTAAGTGCTGGGCTTTGGCAACTGTCTCGCCGCTAGTAATAAGGTCGTCCACATAAAGGCTTCGTTTGATCTGATCGACCTCCTCTGGGTACTTTGTTTCGAGGCTTTGCAGATGCTGATCGATCACACCACCTAGTAAGAACGGTGATATAGCCAGACCAAACAGTGCTTTTGTACATCGCAACGTTTCTACCTCGTTTTTGAAGTGAGATCTTTCAACCAATGGAAACGTATTACATCTCGATCAGCTTCGCGGATACGTATTTGTAGAAAGGCCTGTTTTAGGTCATCAGCTAGCGCCACTGGGTGGAAACGGTTGCGCACAATAACGCTCCAGAGCTTGTTCTGTAAGGGTGGACCTGATTCCAAACACTCGTTCAACAAAGGTGAGTTTCCGTTGGGTCTTGCAGAAGCGTCATACACGATACGGAGTTTCGTCCTCTCAGCTGTGCCACGGACCACCACCTTGTGCGGGAGATAAAATTCCTTCGTTAATGGTTTGTCTTGCACACGCTCTATGATCCCTTGTCCAGCTGATATTGAATGACCGGAGTCGTATTTCTCCAATAAGTTCGGTTGTTTCTGAAGGCGTTTCACGAGGCTCTCAAGTCTTCTTAAGCTCCCAGCTTCATTATTGGCTAATCGTGGATGATTTGCTTTCCATAAAAGGTTAGTCTCGTACCATCCTTCTTGACTTCTCCCAATCTGTTCCTTGTAAATGTTCTGCTGATCACTTGTAGGCTGGTATAAAGCGGGATCAGGGTCAAAATTCAGTTTCTAGTAGGAAAAGGCACAACAAAACACTAGTCACCGCAATGGCAACAGGCATAGCGTATCACGAACAGGCACAGCGTATCACAAATAGGCTCAGCGTATCGCGAATAGGCACAGCGTATCAGAAACAGGCACAACGTATCACGAACAGGCATAGCGTATCGCGAACAGGCACAGCGTATCAGGAACAGGCACAGCGTATCGGGAACCGGCACAGCGTACCGCGAATAGGCACAGCGCATCGCGAACAGGCACGGCGTATCGCGAACAGGCACGGCGTATCAGGAACACGGACAGCATATTACACGAACAAGCACAGCGTATCGCGAACAGGCACAGCGTATCAGCAACAGGCACAGCGTACTGAATATACTTCATGTTATACGGATACTTCTTTTCCAGTTTTTCCGCAACTGTAAAAATAGATTTTTCAATGTGTCTTATAAGTATAAACTTGTTTTCAATCCGATTGATCGCTCGACTGTTCCACTGTTAGGATGCCAAGAGAGTTCTGGAGTTGCTAGATTAGGAAGGGAAACACAATAATATCATTTCCAGTGACGAGGAGCATGAATGTGGTCAGAAATGAAGTGTTATTAATGTATTTTCAAAATTACAGTTGTTTCGAGTTTCCGGAACCACGATTTCAATGTCTATTCGTAGAGTATCTGAGTTGCTCTTTCATCTTTACTTGACTCGTCGATAAACTGAAACTGTTCTGGTTAAAACTGAGAAGTAAATAGCTTGAACTCTGCACCTAATCGTTCGTCTCGCTCATGGGCAATGTTTTGAAGCTGCAAATTTACAAACTGTGTACAGCCACAACAACATGAGAACTAAATAATAACCTTCAGTTTATTACAGAATGAACAACAAAAGTTTGACTGCTAATGTCTTGCGGCTTCCAGTACCTTTTTTACTGTCAATCCCCGGGTGTCAATCCCATTTGCCGTACAGTTCTGCTGAGAATTTTCATTGCTGAGGATTTGCATTGGTATTCCAACCACGATTGCGACTCGTGAAGATAGAGCTCTGGATTATATCTTATAGCAAGGCGAATGACAAGAATTTCTGCGGCTAAAATAATCTTCATCCTCTACCATGAGAAAAATCTCCTCGGCTTGAGCAATAAATGTAGCTGGGATATTATAAATAAGTGATGACATGTGGAGAATATTGATGACCCCTTCACATTTTTATTTCAAGTATTCGGCACGTTCTTCAGTTAAATTTCCTGTAGCGTCGCCGAATGCAATGGATACAAGGAGCACGAATCGAAACAGACCAAGATCACTACAACACAAGACTTTATTCTAAACTCAACTTGCATTACTTGCACGAGACCCTATATCCTAAACGAATACAAACGGCTATTGAAAAGAAACAGAGTAGATAACAGAGTACTTGTTGCGGCCTAACCACAGGAAATTCTAGCGATACTGTAAATAATGTCACGAAGGAAACTCTAAACATAAACTTTTGAAAATCTGTAGTGGTCACGAAATCGTAGCTTCGCTACATTCCATTTTTACATATCTTAGGACTTCAAATGTTCTTCTTGTGTAAATGAGGACCACATCTTTTTCATCCTAACTGGCAAAAAGTCATTGATCAAATTATGAGATCGGTTGGCTTCTTCCTACTTACCTGCACTCTGGTGGCCATTTTGAATTTCCTCTCAAAATTTGGTTCTCACTCCTTCGCATGATGAAATTGTACGCTTGGTGTGTCTGTTCGTGATACACTGTGCCTGTTCGCGATACGCTGTGCTTGTTGCTGATACGCTGTGCCTGTTCACGATACGCTGTGCCTGTTCGTGATACGCTGTGCCTGTTCGTGATACGCTATGCCTGTTCGCGATACGCTGTGCCTGTTCCTGATACGCGGTCCCTGTTCGCGATACACTTTGCCTGTTCCTGATACGCTGTCCTGATACGCTGTGCTGGTTCGCGATACGCTTTGCCTGTTCGTGATACGCTGTCCCTGTTCCCAATACGGTGACTAGTGTTTTGTTGTGCCTGTTGCTACTAGAAACTAAATTTTGACCCTGATCCCGCTTTATAGATAGTCTTCCAGTCTGTTGGGAAACACAATGCGTTACGTAACGCAACACAATATGCCTTACCCTAAACTTATACGTGAAGATAATAGAAACTTTGATCGCGTGTAGTACATTTTTAAGGAGATAAAGAATGTATCCGGCAATGACAGTTTAATTGCTTTAAGTGGATAACCTTTGAATGTAATGTGCGTGATGTGTTTTTAGGAGATAAAAGTAAGAGATATCCGGAGTATGACATGTACTTATGATGTGCGGACAAGGGATGCCTATTCATTTTCGAAATAGTGTAGAAAAAGGTCAGAGTTGTGATTAGATCGAATGAATGTATGGAGTGAGAGAACGTGGATCATTGTTGGGAATAAAGAAGGATATAAAATCCAAGTTCGAGTGTTCAGTTGAGTGTGGATATTCCCCAACACAGTGGTCCTTCGAGCCAGATGGTGTGAGTCTAAGCAGAGTGTTAAAGAACTAGAGTTATTGGACGTTGCCAAGGAAGGGAGGGCGTTTCCTATGGCTGAAAAGGCGAAGGCAAACGTCGAAAAGAAGACGAGAATCAGGGACGGTCAGCGAAACGTCACTAGAAGGCTACTGGACCAAGTAAAGCAAAGACTAAACGATGGAAGTGGAGAGTCGGACAGGCAGTGGAATAAGGAGTGTTTACAAGCCCTGCAGGAAAAAGTAGACGCGTTGAAAAAACTGGATAATCAAATCCTAGACTTGATTGGAGGTTTAGAGTCCGAAGAGCTGGATGTTCTAATAGAAAGAGAAATCGAAGAAAGCGATCGCCTCAGAGGAGAGTTGAACCAAGTCGTGTTGCGATTGGAAGAGTTATTGAGCCCAAGCGTACATCCTGGCCCAGAGATTACCGGAGCGTCGCCTCAAACCCACAGCCCGCTAACCCCGCGCATAACATGAAAGCCAAGCTCCTGAAGCTCGAAATAAAGACGTTCAACTGCAGATTACAAGATTGGCAGGAGTTCTGAGATTCGTTTCAGAGTTCTGTTGATCGAAACGACAACCTGTCTGCGGTGGACAAGTTTTCTTATTTGAAAAGCTTGGTGCAGGAGCCTGCCAGATCGAGAATTGCGGGTTTTGCGCTGACCGCGGTAAACTATGAGGCCACAGTCCAAGCTCTGAAGAGACGCTATGGAAAGGAGATAGCTATCCAGCGAGCGCATGTAAACGATTTACTCAGCATGCCGCCAGTTTACAGTGAACGAGATATCCCTCGCCTGAGGAAGTTGTTTGACGAGTGTCAGTCACATTTCAGGGGATTAAAGGCCCTCGGGGTAGAAGAGAAGATGTATTCGACAGTAGTTGTTCCCGCCATCATGCAAAAATTACCATAGAGCTTTCGACTGATGATTACAAGAGGGAAGGAGTTTTTAACGTGGACGATGGAGCAAACGTTGCAAGCTTTTTTAAAGGAACTAGAGTTGAAAAAGGATCATTTTTATGCAATGACCTCCTCGAAACCTTTGCATTCCAATAGACTTGATGGAAAGGACAATCGATCAAAGGGCGCGACAGGCAATGCCCTGTTCGGCAAACATGCCCACGAGAAAACTGTCAGAGAGTTAAAGACCCAAGGGAACGTGAGACAATTGTTTTTAAATTTGCTAGATGTTTTAAATGTGTGACAAAGGGCCATCGAGCCCGAGAATGTAAGGTTGATGTAGTATGTAACAAGTGTGGCCAAACTGGTCACCACGTTTCTTTGTGTGATGTTAGGATTGTGCAATCAGTGCCTCCTGTTGCCGAATTTCAATTTTCGCCCGATATGTTAGACAAAAGTCCAGTTGTTACTAGTCCTAGTAGTTTACATGTAGGAACGGGTGGGCAAATTGTGCTGCAAACCGCGCGTGCAGTTATCAGTGGGGAGGGCAAGTCGTACAGGGTACGAGTGTTGTTCGGCCCGGGTAGCCATCGTTTCTTCATTACTCTCAAAGTCGCTCAACGCGCGCAGCTTGCTAGCATCCGGCAAGAATGGCTAGAAATCAGCACCTTTGGCCAGCGTTCGAAGGACATGCGTCTAAGAGATGTCGTCGAGGTTAAGGAAAGCCCCATAGATGGCCAAAAGGTAATCCCAATCAAAGCGTATGTGGTACCAGAAATATCAAGCATTCAAAACGGTCATGTGGAATTTGGTAAAGGTGAGTATCCCCAACTTAAGGACCTGTGGTTTTCGGATGTCTGTGTGGGAATGGAAGAGCTAGAGATAGATATTTTGGTCAGTGCAGATTACCTGTGGAGTTTCCAGAAAGATTGTACGATCAGGGGGGCGGGGGGCGCCTCGACGAACCAGTCGCTGTGGAAACTTAGTTAGGTTGGGTTCTGTAAGGTCCTATGAAGACTCTGTCAAATGGCTAGGAACCCGTACAAGTTAACCTAGTGCAAACTGAGGACAAAGCAAGTTTAGATGTTTATGTGAACAGATTGTGGGATCTGGAAACTATAGGAATCAAGGAGCCGCGATGTGGGGTATACGAAGAATATAGTGACAGCATCTCCTTTCATGGGCATCGATACTCAGTGAAGCTTCCCTGGAAAGAAGGCCACCCAGATTTACCGACCAATTTTGGCACAAGCTTGCGACATCTCAAGAGCCAAGTAGCCAGACTGGAAAGGGAACCTGAAATTCTCACAGAATATGTAGCTATCATTGAGGAACAGCTTCATACGGGAGTGATAGAGAGAGTGGTTGAGCTAGAAGCGGCACCGAAGGTACATTATCTGCCACATCAAGCAGTGATGAGAAAGGAAGCAGCTACAACGAAGGTAAGGATCGTATACGATGCTTTGTCGAAGGCAACTAAGACGGGCATCTCTTTAAATGATTGTCTGCATGTGGGTCATTCATTAAACCCATTATTGTTTGACATTTTGTTGCGGTTTCGAGAGAACAGAGTTGTTCTCGTGGGGGACATAGAGAAGGCCTTTCTTAATGTTGGCGTGGACAAGAGGGACAGAGACTGTCTTCGATTTTTGTGGCTAGAGAACCCCTCGGACTTATCAAACATTGTGGTTTATCGATTTTGCTATGATGCGTTTGGGTTGAATGCGTCTCCCTTTTTGCTAAATGCAACGTTGAGTCATCATATTTCGAAGTTCATCGAAGCTGACCCCGAGTTTGTAAAGAAATTGATTGATTCGTTCCACGTGGATGATTTCGCTGGGGGCGGAGCCTAGTCGAGTGAAGTTGCCGATTTGTATAGCAAAACTGTCAAGCGGATGGCAGACGGGGGATTCAAGCTGAGAAAATGGCTAACCAATGACTCGAGTGTTCGAGAAATAATTAAGAAAGATCTTAGCGATGATGTGAAGCTGAACCCCATTTCAGCTGAAAATGTCACGTATGCAAAGTCATCCCTAGGCATGAAGATGGGAAGTAACAGCCAAAAGGTACGTGGTTTGGCATGGTTTTTTGAACAAGATACGATAATCCTTGAATTGACCGCAATTGCCAAGCGCGCAGATCTACCTGCAACCAAACGAAACACACTGCGACCCTTGGCTGGGATTTTTGACCCTATGGGAATGATTGGTCCCATAACAATAACAGCGAAGATTTTGTTTCAGGATGCATGTCGTCAAAAGATCAATTGGGACGACCCACTTGATGGAGTGATAAAACAAGGCGTAAAAGCGTGGATTAAGGGCCTAATAGAATGTAAACAAATCACGATCGATAGGTGTGTCTACGGACACGTGCGCGAAGAAGTCTTGAAATGTTCGTAACATGGGTTTGCAGATGCAGGTAAAAAAGCTTACTGCGCAGTCATTTATCTCGTGTACCGGACGAGCAAAGGTCCGTATTCAAAGATGCTAACCTCCAAAACGAGAGAAGCACCGCTTAAAGAGTTGTCCATACCAAGACTTAGCTCATAGCGTGCCTAATCCCTGTGAAGCTGATGTACACCGTGAAGAACGCGTTGAATTCAGAAAACAAACCTTTGGTCAGATAGTATGACGGCGTTGTATTGGATCATGAACCAAGGTGGGTGGTGAGTCACCGTGTTAACGAGATCGTCAAGTTGAGTGAAAAGGAGGATTGGGGGCACCGCCCCAGTGAGCAAAACCCAGCCGACATTGGGCCAAGAGGATCGCCAGCAGTAGACCTTAAAGGGAATGAAATCTGGTGGCATGGACCATCTTGGCTGATCCAATCTGAAGAGTTTTGGCCTGGGCAAAAATCTCCTGTGCCACCTACTAAGACGTGAAGAGGAAAGAAAAGTTGCCGTTATGACTTTCGCAGTCGACGAGCCTTGTGGATTCAGAGACTGGTCGAAATCGACAAATACAACGCGCTTCGAAAGCTTTACAGAGTGACTGCTTGGGTCACACGGTTCTGTCACAACATCTCAAGGAGAAACAAGAGTGACGAGAGAATTAAGGGCCGCTTACATGGGAGGAGATGGTAGCGTCAGAAGATTTGTAGATAAGGGCGGCACAGTGAGAATTGAAAAAAGAAGGCAACTATCAACAGCTTGCCTCAAAATTCGGTCTCCAGGAAGATAAGAAGGGCGTTATAAGATGCAAGGGACGTCTTGAGTTCTCTGAAATGGTGCACGAGGTGAAGGAACCGATTATCCTGCCCAAAGAACACCTACTGACGGAACTACAGATTCAGGACTGTCACGTTGCGCTCAAGGTATTGGGTACCGAAGGAGAGACAAGTGGTGAAACGTGTGATCAGTCGTTGTGTTCCTTGCAAGAAGATTGACGGCAAGTCGTTTACTCAGCCACAGACCGCAAGCTCGCCAGAGTTTATGGTTAGACCAGCGCTGCCGTTTTCAAAGGTAGGGGTTGATTTTGAGGGACCCTTGTTTGTCAAAGGAAAAGGTGCACAAAAGGTGTCAAAGGAAAAGGTGCTTTGTTTTCTTATTGCGTGACAAGAGGCGTTCACCTAGAGCTGGTAGAGGATTTGTCCGTGCAAACGTTTAAGCGATGTTTAAGGAGATTCATAGGTAGAAGGGGAATACCTGCCTTAATCGTTTCAGACAGCTCAAAGACGTTCAAGGGCACGGAGAAACAACTACGTACACTTTTTCCTCATCCGCAGGTAAGAGGGGAAATGCATAACCAAACCGAATTGAGTGGCGTTTTAATCTGGAAAGAGCTTCCTGGTGGGGTGGGTTCTTTGAGAGGATGGTGGGTTGTGTCAAGCGATGTCTGAAGAAGGTCACTGGCAATGCTCGACTGACGTATGATGAACTTTTAACCGTTCTGACCGAGGTGGAGGCGACCTTTAATTCAAGACCGTTAACATGCGATTATGGCAATCCAAACGAGGGAGAGGTATTGACCCCTGCGCATCTACTTTATGGGAGAAGATTGTTATCCTTCCCGGAGCAACCTCGAGAGGAAGATGACGAAACCGAAACTAGTTGCAGAAGGAGATATGAATATATTAATGAAACTCTACAGCATTTTTGGAAAAGGTGGCAAAGAGAATACTTGACGAATTTGAGGGAGAGTCTTGATTGTAACGTCAAAGCCGGAAAGACACCTAGGGTAGGTGTTATGATGACTGTGTTTGAAGAGGAAATTAAGAGAAATGGTTAAAAGATGGCAGTAGTGGAGAGCCTCATCGTAGGAGAAGACAAACAGGTAAGAGGAGCAAACGTACGTGTTATAACCAAAGGGAAGGTAGTTCATTTAAGTAGGCCTGTGCAAAAGTTGTTTCCCGTCGAGATTAGAACTGAGACATTCGAGATCTCAGATGTCCCCAAAGAACGCGTGACAGGGTCACAAAGGCGCGACGTTCCTCGCCGTTCTGCAGCATTAGATGCGGTCTGGAAGACCCGTGCGATGGTAAACCAGCCGAACGACTAAACTCAGGTATATATGCGCGATTCTTGACTCAAATTGAGTCAAGCGTGGGGGGAGTGTTGGGAAACACAACGCGTTACGTAACGCAACACAATGTGCCTTACCCTAAACTCTTAATCAATGTTCATTTATACCGAGAATCTACCCATTGTCAGAACAGTTCACCTTCAACGCAGTGAAGTGCGAACAAGTAAAAAATATAGTCACATCAATGGCGAGTGGTAAAGCCCCTGGGATGGATAAAATTCCAATCCGTGTGATCAAAGATTGTTTACCTGCTATCCTGCCATCGTTAACATCTATTATTAACACTACCTATGAGTTTGACACCTTCCCTTTGGCCTGGAAAACAGCTGAAGTGACCCCGATACCCAAGGTTGGAGACCACGACATTCCAAACAATAATAGACCGATTTCACTACTCCCTGTCCTTTCTAAAGTCTGTGAGCGTGTCGCTCACAATCAGCTTACGTCATATCTACTCTCGAGAGGCCGTTTATCATCCAAACAAAGCGGAAATAAACAGTGGCATTCAACGGAAACATCCGTCATTCAAACAACTGACGAAATCCTAAATGCCATTGACAAAAAGAAACTAACTGCAGTTGTCCGTCTTGATCTAAGCAAAGCTTTCGACGGTATTGACCATCAAATACTTCTCGCTAAGTTACAGGACATTGGTGCGTCCAGACCTGCGATACAATGGTTCGGAAGTTACTTAACCTCGCGATACCAGTTTGTGCGAATAAATACAACTCTGTCGACCAAACTACCTGTTAGCTCTGGCGTTCCACAAGGGAGCATTCTTGGCCCATTACTCTTTAATATCTATATTAATGACCTCCCTTCAGTGCCAGAAAATTGTTCATCGCATTGTTACGTCGACGATACCAAACTACTCATGTCATTTCAACTCCACGATCAGCACGAAGCGATAGCAAAGATGAATGAGGACTTGTTAAGTGTTCGGAATTGGTGGTTTGATAATCGGCTTTTACTCAACCCAGATAAAACAAAACTAGGGATATTCGGCGGCCGGGAAATGACTGCTAAGGTTATCGACTTTAGGCTATTTCTATTGGGGAAGGAACTCGAGCCCGTTAAGGCTGCAAGAGACCTTGGCGTCACACTGGACTCTAATTTAACATATAATGAGCATATTGTTTCCACTGTATCCTCATGCATGTCACGATTAGGCCAAATTAACCGTGTTAAGCATATTTATGATAAACGCGCCTTAATTATTATTATAAATGCCCTAGTGTTATTCTATTGCTCTTCTGTTTGGAGCAATACTACTCAAGCTAATCTGGACAAGCTCCAAGCAGTACAGAATTTCGCTTGTCGCATTTTGTGCGGCGCTAAAAAAATTCGATCACATAACTCCCTTGTTAAAAGACTTGCGCTGGCTACCAATCAGGGAACAACTTTATTTTCGTTTTGCTGTTCTGGTTTTTAAGTGCATGACGAGATGTGCTCCGGAGTATTTGACATCTAAGCTCGTCAGAAGATCCGCCGTCTCGACAAGGAATACTAGAGACGCTCAACTTTTGAACATACCACTCTTCCGCACTGCTAGCGGCCAAAGGACCTTTCAATATAGAGCGACCTCTTTGTGGAATGAGTTGCGGCCTGCGCTCAAACTTAGCCCATTCGTGACGGAGTTCAAGCGCTTACTCAGGCAACAGCTTCTTAATGACTGCTTTATTTAATTTTATTGTCTTTTTTTCTCATTGTCATGTACTTATTTTTTAATTTTGTAATGTAAAATTGACTCTGAAAAGCCCCGTGTGGACGAGCCAATAAAGTATGTATGTATGTATGTATGTATGTACTATTGTGATTTTCATCACGTGCTGGCGTCGCGACAAAATTTGAAAACATTGCGAGCAAAAAATCGCTCATGTAGCCGCGGCTCAAAGTCACTCGAATTACCTCTTTGCTTGCATAAATACACAAGGTTAAACTAATAACAAAAAAACTACAGGGTAACAGCCATTTTTTGGAAGGAAAAGCGATCAAAGCAAAGTTCGTGACTGATCGAGACAACGTTAATTTGTTTGCTTTCTTTGCGGTTTCTTCTCGCATCTGATTGGTGGCTACGCAATGGACCTGTCAAAGTTTTTTGACTTTCACAGTAAATGATTTTCAGTTGAGTAAGGCACGAGGGAAGTTTGATCATAAAGTTTTGACGTTTAAGTTACCATGTTGTCAAGGGCAACTTGCTCCGTTTCCAAGGGGAATTTTTCGGACGTTGACGTCGTCAGCTATAAAGCGCGCGAGAAAGACTTCAGACTTCTCCGCTTGAAAACTTCAGGCTAGCGGTACATTAACAAGACGAATGGAACCGCGGGGATGGGCAAGTGTCTTGAAAGCAACTACTTTCAAGTGCCTTGCATGGAAGCCAGTCTGATGATGTGTACATGTTTGTACCAAACAAGTGTTGTGTATCTTCGTCGTTTGAAAACGAAGAACAGCTGGAGGCAGCGAAGGTCTTTGTTTAACTTAAAAGTCTGTGTCTGCATGCTAATATAAGTTAAGCCAAAATCTAGGTGCGTTTCTGTTACTGCTCTGTTTAACGTTCATTATTAGTGTCGTTTATAAAACAGAGTTTGTAGTTTTCTTCGCTTAGTCCAGTTCATGTTTGCAAGAGTGTTGGCTTCATTCACTAAATGATCCCAGAAACGTTTCTTGTAACTGAGTGGGAACTTATTTCACTCTTTTATTTGAGTTTCTTATATGTCTGGTCCTCAAAATTCTCTTCTGACCGAGTGTAGTCAGTTTTACTTTTCGTAATCAGTAAAAAAGACGAGTCATTTTTAGTCGTGGATACGCGAAGCGTAGGAACGAGTATTGTTAGGGGGCAGATTATGCAAATTTGTCACTCACTCACTCAGATGTAAACAAATCGATATGTCAACGGCATACCAATAGATATCGATTTTCCGAAGTATTGCCGGAACACCTCTATCGGCTTTCCGAAGTAATGTCTGAGGAGCAACAGTCGAACCGATGAACGGAATGAAAAAAGTAAAGTAAAGTAACTTTATTTCAGCTCGGATCGAAAGAAGTAAACGGCAAAAGAAACAGCCGAACGGCGAAAGAAATTATAATCAATATTCTGTCACAAGCCCAGCTTCTCCTTCGTTCATCCAATTCACGATCTATGGAAAAAATATATGAGCCGTTCAACCCAAGATATTTTCCAAGTGTGTACAGGAATTGACGACGAAAACTTTTGACACCAATATTGCTGTATGCGCGAAGCCATTTTCAGCGTTGGAAATAATATTCTAACGAAAACAATACAATCTAAAATTAAATTATTTTTAGGTGGCACCATCGCGTCTAGCCACAATGTAAACACAAGTATGCTTTGAGAAATACTCTTCTTTTTAACTAAACGCGCCATTTTTTCAGTAAAAGTTTTGAATGAAACTTGATTATCTTTATATCCAAAAGCATGGCGTCGATGGTTGTTTGTGAAAACGACGGCAAATGTTGCATTTCCGACCGGCAGTAAAAAGTATAATTTGCATATGTCAAATTTCGGTTGCGTTCACGTTCGTTCGACAGCTTGGTGTAACAATTTTGTCGAAATACTGCAGTGTTTGGCTGGCTTCGTTTTGGCGAAATCGTCCTTTCGCCTGATATTTATCCGACCATACGGACAAGACAGAAACCTTTCAAAAGGAGCACAATTTTTTTAACTCCCACGATATCTCCCTGCCTCGATAATTCATTCAATCCCCCTTATTGCAAATAAGGTCACATATCCACGACTTCTTCACAGTTGTACTCTGATTTTGTTGGTTGTTGGTAGACATCATGGCGCCAATTATGGGCGCACCACGATTCCACCACCACATGTTTGTAACAAACTGTTTATGATTATGATTTTAACTTCCTAGTTGTATTTTTCTGATACATTATTGTCTCAAAAGAGTAACCACAAATAACCGTTACTTTTACAACGTCGTGAAAAGTAGATTAACTAAACAGTTGGAGTCGTTTTCCGCGCCTAACGAAATGTTTTTGAGCAGTCGGCAATGTTAGTTTCAGCCAATCGCAGACACGTCACAAATTCATCTTCAAGAGCACATCTGCTAGCAGCAGACGTAAATGCTATACAGATAATGAAGGAATCAGTAAACATTCATGTACGAAGTATATCTGAAAAAATCTTGAATGTTGTCCGAAGTGATGTAATCCACGGCTGCTTTTACTGCCGTAAGTTCAATGTTTTCGTTTGTGAGTTCCCAAATTTCATAACGCAGAACAAATCTCATTTTGTTAAAAACGAATTTAACTGGATTCAAATCTGGGGAGTAAGTAGCCGTATCAGTAGACAAGTTCAATGTTACGATCACCTAACTATTCCTGCAGCGCTTCGACACCCGAGAAATGGTGAGTGGGGCAGTTGTCCACGACAACAATGTCTCCCAGAGCAAGGGCAGGTCTTCCTGTCTCAATGTTGGCTGCACTCCCTGCTTCACCAAAGAACAGAAGAAAGTTGATGGTAACAGATTTACCCTGTACAATGTTCACATATTTCACGCCATTTAGCCCGGCAAGAAGATTTACTATTATGTTAGGCGAATCATGGTAACTCTTGATCTCTACGCACCTTTCGCTAACCGGAACGTGTCCATACAACCACTTTCCTAGACTTGCCACAAGTCGACCTCTCGATTCTCACAGCAAAAAAAGCCGAGAGGAGCGAGCTTTTTAGGCCGCAAAGTGGCTGAGCGAGCGACGAAGTCGCGAGAGGTCGACTTGTCTCGCTTGAAGGGTTTTTATTTACGTTTAGTGCCAAAATGGTAAGTGGCGTGACTCGCATTTGGAACAAGAGAATTAGTTATCGCTTTCGCATTTCATTGCTCATAATAATTTTTGATTGACAACTTTATCCCCGAGGGTCCCATAGATCTACTCTGATTGGTCTAAGCTCAGCGACCGGTTTTTTGGGTCACTAAAATTGGCGCCAATCAAGTATGAAAAGTCCTTTGTCCCGCGCCATATTAAATAGGACGAAGGACTTTTTCTAGAAAGTCTACCAATTTCCGTGAAACGGCAGTTTCAGTCCACATTCATCAAAGAACTTCAGCTTGTGTGGATTCAGCGCGTGAAGGTAGTCAATAAACATTTGTGTATACGCCATGTTTTCCACTGTAGATCTTTCCTGGGCGAATGTGCTTATTTTTATCCTCGAGTACTTCAACCCGAAGTTACATTCGGAATGTCTCCTAATTCGTTCAAACCATCATAGATCTCTTTCAAAGATGAAGAAGGCCTTGCCTTTTTCCACGTTTCAATCAGTTGTAAATCACCGTCTGTTAATCTAATGAGGTTTCCTCCTCAATGTCGCTTGGGTTCAGTGAGTACGGTCTTTGTGTAGACGCCGCCACAAATTTTCAACACAACTTCTACTAACTCTAAAATGGATCGCTACATCGAAAAACCGACCTGGGAAATACCCCGTGTTAATATCTCCTCTATTCCTGATTATTTCATCAACTATTGATGTTCGAAGATCGTAAGAAAGTGTCTGGTCTGTCACATAAGTTCTGCCTTCGCCATATTTACGAACTGCTTGGCGCGTTTTTCTGCGTGACGTGACGTGATCAATTCATGCAGTCTCCCGTGGAAACGGAGCAAGTTGCCCTTGACAACATGCTAACTTAAACGTCCAAACTTTATGACCAAACTTCGCTCGTGCCTTACTCAACTGAAAATCGTACGATGCGCCAGTTATTGACAAGTTGTTTCTTTCAAAGCACAGTTTCTATTAAATTTTTTCTCTTTTCATCACGTGCCGCCGAACGTGAATTGTAACGTGACAACAAACAAAAATGTGGCATCTCTGGTTCAACAAGACACAGAGACGATTAAAGCGACAAAATACTGTCTGAATTCCGCTGAATTCCGTTAGAAATGTTCTTATGATACGCCATTCAGTGAAGGCGCTGTTACACTGTGCAATGTTTCGTGCAACTTGTGTCGCAACGCCATTGCGCGACAAGTTACACAAAACATTGTACCAAGTGTAACATACCCTGCAACGGCCAAAATCGGTGCGAGACAAGTTGCACGAGCCGTTGCAGAAAGTAGAACTCGAATCTACTTTCTGCAACGGTTCATACAACTTGTGTCGTTACGATTTCTTCCGTTGCAGGGTATGTTGCACTTGCTACAATGTTACGTGCAACTTGTCTGGCAATGACGTTGCGACACAAGTTGCACGAAAAATTGCACAGTGTAACAGCGCCTTGAAGAGTATAGATTATATATTTAGCATGCGCCGACGAGCATGAATTCACAACGAACAAATGTTCTACAACGCGCTACGAGTGAAACGGCAAAAATGCTGTCGTTAACTTGAATATTCGGTATATACTGTATTAACTCTTGCTATTCAGACTACTCAAAATTAACAATGACTCAACAACAAAAGGAAGACAATAAGCTCATACATACTAATGAGCCATTCTGCGTATGTGATAGACGCGTATGTAAACTGTTTTTGACTCGTCTATGCACACTGTGTATGCGCGTTTTTTGCGTATATTTTGGTTCGCTAATCTGCGAGCTGTACTGTACAAATTAAGCGCCCCGAAATATTGGCCGGGAAAGGCCAAGAGAGCTTGACAACAATAAAAAACATACCGCACTTTGGTATTTCGAGCCAAACTTCAAGAAACGTCTGACGTAGTGCGGAAGTTAATTTGATATGAAGTGAAGATCTTAAGCTAACTAGAGTATTCAATCATTTTCCGGTGGAAAAAATGAAAATAAGTGTTTATAAACTAACCTTTGATGCGTTAGTTCTTCTTTCTTTGTGAAAAGGTTTCCAAACACAAGCATAGCAAGATACACCTTGGATGCAGCAACATACCTAAACCAGGGTCGAGACAGTCCGCGCTGAAAGCTGAGATCTACCCAGAATACTTGGCAAACTGATCCCGAGAACCTACCTCCTCCCGTCAACCTCCCGTCCCTCTTCCCTTAACCTCGGTATGAGAGCAGAGCTTAGTATTTCTGAACTGTAAAATTAAAAGACGAAGCAACAGCAATAAAGATTTCACATTCACGAGAACTTTTGCAGTATTTATACTCGATTCGGTGTTTTCATCATTCTCATTATCACCAATGCTACGCAATTTATTTGCGCAAGAAATGCTCCACGATCCGGAATACCGAGCGGGACACATACCTATAAATAAATTCATAAACCAAATTTTGGGGGCAGTCGTTTCCTTTTCAAGCTTAAAATCGCCGAATATTCAAAGTCGATTTTAATGAAATTTAAGAAGGATTTCAGTTGATGATCGATGAAATTACTTCGTCCTTGAAGAGCTTTTTCTTTTTCGTCCTTCGTCCTTCGCTATTGACGGTAAAATTGCTGGCTATGGCTGCAAATTTTACTTAAGAGCAGGTAAAAAGTCTTTTAAAGCAGGAGCTCGCTCCGGTAAATGCAAAATTGGATGAACTATCAAACCAACTGAATGAAATAGACTCAACGGTAAAGTTTTGGAGTGACTGACCTATGACGAACTATTGAACAAGATAAAGAGCACGAATGAAAATGTCACTCGCCATGCGTCGGACATCGCCAACATTAAAGTGAACATAAAGAGAGTGGAGAAACTTGCAACTGATACATCTGCTGAGGTTGAAGAGATCGCTCAATACCTGAGGCGAGACTGCTTAGAGATAACGAGAGTTATGGCAAACGAGGACTGTTCGGCGGAAGCCATTGTCACATCAGTTGGCAAACTTATAGTGTAGGAGTGAGTACCGTAACAGGACAATGACATCTCGATTGCTCACTCAATTTCCACGAGGAAGCCGTGCCGCCTAAACTCGTCGTGAAGTTTACCCGCCGTTGTGTCAGAAACAAATTTTATTCTAACAGACGAAAATTGGCGAGGGAGAAAGCCAAAGATCTGCCGAACATAAACCTGTCATCCCAGGCCGATGTATTCATCTCTGAATCTCTCACACCATACAAGAAAAAGCTCTTCGGTGATGTTAACAAAGTAAAAAGGAGCTAAAGTGGAAGTATATCTGGACCTATAATGGCAGGTTCTTTCTTAGGCAGGACGAGAATAAGCCATCTTTCTCGTTTAACTGCAAAAAAGAAGTAGCTAAATTTAAATCAGAACATCCAAGTCATACTCAATACTAGATTACCAACGGTGTATAAAAGTTCACAAAGTAGAGCACATTATGGCCATTCTATTCAAGTAATTATCTTTAATGTTAAAACATTTAGCTTAACATTTTGTTGTCTGTATGAATTTATCTAAATCACTTTAAATTGAACCATAATTATGGTTCAATTTAAAGTGATTTAGATAATGATGTGCTCTCTGAACTTCTATTTTTCACTTTAGATTCCCAAGAGTTTCTTAAGATTAGCGTAGGATGGGTGCACCAGTCGCTTCAATCTGTTATCGAGTCTAAAGATCTATTGGCAGATATTATCATTATCCCGGAAAGACGAAAGTGAGCTACAAGAGTCTCCATACAACAATTACTTCCAATCTGGCTATGTTACCGTCAAACAATCTGGAAAATTCTTTTATGAGACAAAAAAAAACGATGGATTTTCTTAAATGCACTTCAATATGCGCAGTCTACCAAAAAATCTAACATCGCTAGAAGATATTATCTGGACAGTAAAAGAGAGCCCGGAAATTATAGCAATATCCGAAACAAAACTACAGGGAAGTGTATATAAAACACATATTAGTAAAATTCAAGTTAAACAAAATTATATTGTAAGATTAATATTGTTTGCCACAGCATAATAATAGTCATTTGGTAGTCAAACAGAGAACGCTAAACCTCTGCTGAATTTACTATGCCCCTTAACAGTTAATAATATCTATCTTCTACGAGTCTCAAAATTCGTGCATTAATGGCGTATAGGCTGTCTGCCTGAACTATTCGACAACATGTTTCAATATACTAGTAATACACATCACTAAAACACTAGATATACAGCGAAGAAAAATCTTTATAAGTCGAATATACGAACTAACGTAGGTAAGCAATCATTCTCTTTTATGGCTACGGACATTTGGAAAGACCTCCCAAACTCATTTCAAAAACTCAAGTGTGTTCACATTTCCTAAGAAAATTAAACGTTATCTACTCTCTGAACATCAAATAAAATAAACTTTCGTTTTA
>JAEMWC010000603.1:455000-500000 GCA_016490735.1 Pachyseris speciosa
AGATCTTAGAGAACAGGTTGTGCGGGAAAGGCCAATTACTATTATAAGTGACGGGTCTCAGTAAAGGTGAACAAATGTTTTCGTTGTTTCGTGTTTCAGGCCCCCGCACCCCGTACGCTTATGACACGTACGTATTTTGAACGAGCATGTATAGCTCCTAGACGTTATGTGTTTAAATAAAGTATTGTATTGTATTGTATTAACCCTCGGCAGGGAGGACGGTAATTATTACCACTGGTAATTAAACGAGTGAAAGTGGAATGAACGGTTTACAGTACCGCGACGTAAGGTAAACCATTATACCGCTAAAGCAACCGCGGACAGCAAGACTTGATTGCTTCAAAAATTTTAATTTAACCGAACGAAGCTTCCTAATTTTTGTGTTGTCATCCTTCCTGTTTAAACTCTTTGTTTCTTTTGATATTAAGACTATATATCTCTTTTTGACGAATAAACAAATTTGGAAAACAGTGTGAAAATGTAGGCCATTAATTTCTGATTCAGACTGGAATGAAATTCTTTCTTGAAACTACATGCAAATAAAAATCTTACTTAATTCAAGGAAGGTCACTTAGAATGAAATTCTTGCTTTAAAAAAGAAAGGAAGAGGGTCGGTGAATATCCATCCATCCTTTTTTAGTTTTCATGATCAATGAGGTGATTTGGTAAATTGTTCCAATCTTTGATGATTCTCAGGAAAAAAGAGTTTGCTTTAGGCAGTTAACTCTCTTTAATGGAATACAACAACATAAACGTTTCTATAAGATAGCTACAACTAAAGTTAATGCTGGTGCAGAATAAAATGCTGTCCCTATTCGACACTTTCAAAGTTATTTTATGATAATTGTACCAAACACTGAAAGGCAGCTTCAATTTCTTAAAATAGCAACAGCAAATTCCTGGCATGAATGCTGCCGAAAGCAATATAATATTAAATTTTTCCTTTGCAGGTTATTATTAGAATGATTTTTTCTAAAAAAAATAGTAACATAAAACAGAATAAATAAAAAATAAAATATAAAGAAAATAGCTAAGAATACAACTAGTAAGAAAGAAGTTTCTTAGAAAATGAACACATTAAATTATTCTCGGCTTTTGTAGATACTACATCTATTTTTTCAGTAGTGGTCTTAAGACACAACAAAAGATTTGTGAAATATAAAAAAAAGCATACAGTCTGCAAAAAGGTACAGAAACAAATTAAACAATTTTTTCTGTTTCAAATGAAAATAATTAAAGACGCTGTGTCATGAAGTGGTATTATCGTGTCTTGAGGTCAAAATTAGAGTTGAAACAAAACTACGAACATATTTAGTGCAACGGCTGTGATCGTAAAAAAGTTAGAAGAAAGACATTAAGTAAACTTTTAAAAATAGGACGTAACACTCGTAATCGTTTTATAATTCATTTAACTATGCACCATGGAAACCTGAAAAAAAGTGGCCTGACTTTTTTTAAGTTGTAATCAGTTTCAATCCTTGCCTTCCATGGCTGAGGACGCTTATTCATATTTTTACCTCACTAACAGATTAGACAGAGTAGTTTTATACAAAACTGGACCATTACTTTGGCTTTCTATCAGTACAAACATTTCTAGTAAGCTTACTCAGTTCTTTTCAAAACTTGATAATATATGACTTGACCCCTATAAACTTAAAAACCCGATCTATATTTTGCACACAAAAGACATTTATTTCCTACATAAAGTTGAAGGAATATCAGTTTCTACATAGAGGATATTACATGGCCGCGCGGAGATACGAAATTCCTCTTCGAGTGTTGAAAAGAGAAGAGAAATTTTGTATCTGCAAGCGGCCATGCAGTGTTCTATTTATCATAAAAACAATAATGAAATACCAAAGCATTTCATTTTCGCTGCGGAAGGCGCGATTTATTATGCAATCAAAGCAACGGTGATCTTTTTACGTGTGAAGATAACATGTTATTTTCACCTGTGAAGATATCATATTTTCGTGCGAAAACTCACCTAGTATTTCATTGTTGTTCACATAATAAATCTAAATTATTAAATTACCAAACCTCAAATCAGATACGAGTTGTTCTATCGAAGCCCGCATATTCCACATATGGCAAAACAGATCATGACAGTCTTGAGAGACAAACGGTTTACACAAAAATACCCGAGGTAACTCACACGTATTTAATGCAATAATGCTTCTAACGATGAAACGCTTCAAAAGAGAATTTAAGGATAAAACATAACTTTCTGAATGTTGTAACTTCGTTTTCGTAAACACTGCAATCCGCGTTTCCTGCAGGCTCACAGTGGGTGAGAAATGCCCTGAGCAGTCAGTCTTCACAAACCCTCCTGGGACAAACACATGACGGTGAGCACACTTAAAACAGTCTGTATTCTGTATTTTCTTGCACAAAGGAGATTTCGCGACTGAAGGTGTCTTCTTGTTGATATAACAACCTGAGCGGAAGTGACGAACAAGTCAATAAGCAAATTATTGTAGCAATAGGTACGGTTACACTGGGCATTTTGCCCTTGGGTAAATGGCTTTTGCCCATGGGGAAGTAATTTTTATGTGTAACCGATCTTCCCACAGTGAAAGTGCCCCCGGGTTATTTCCATGGGTACATAAAAAAGATCAAAAGAACTACCCATGACAGTTCCAGATGTAAGTATTATGGTTTATTGAGACCCCAAAGCGGCTCAAACAATCACAGTGATTGCCAAACAGAGGGAAACCACTTGTTCTTTACCTTTCCTTGGGTAACTTATCAGCGTGTAAGCGCACACAGGGAGTACTTCAAAACCCAGAGTAAACCCAACCCAAGCCATTACTCTAAGGTTTCCCATGGGCAAAAGGTCTTAAATAAGCGCACCTAATATATCATATATCACCTTGCAATGTGATCGTGGGACTCACCATTCAGTACTAATTTCTGCTCTTGGCTTTTCTGATTGATCAGTATCCACCATTTTCTTCGCCACTTGAAAATTAAGGTAGCAATAAAACAAGCTAACTAACATTGACACTAACATTCTTAGGAAACGCATATACCATCACTCATGTATGCACTTTACTGAGCTAATAACACTAACATTATTTATTGGCTTGTCTAAAAAGGAATCTCTTCATTGTCTAGGCTCTTGCAGAACTCGCACGGTCAGATAGACACGGTGTCTATCGGCAGAAACTTCGACCCATATCTCTGATTCGGCAAAGGAAAAAAAAAGAAAAAACCCATGTAACAAGAAGATTTTCAGCTCAGCCTCAAGTTGTTCTCCAAAATTATAGCCGCTCGTTACGGAGACTAATACCTTTCTCAGTACACAGCTTGCCGGACAGCATTTTCTTTTCATTCCGATACTATACTTCTTTCTAGTCAAAAAGGGGAAGTTCAAACGAGGGTAGGGGGTATCATTTCTAATTTACGTTCAAAAGAGGTTTCGTGGAACTGTGAATAAAAGAATGCTAAGCACATGGTATTAGAAAAAGCGAAATGAAAGTCAACTGTACAGCTGACGTACACTGTATATACAAGAGGCGAACATCACGTACCAAATGAGATAAACATGACGTTCATGTGACGTCTGTTTCCCATCTTGTACGCTCATACCGATAAAACCCTACATATATATTAATGTGTGGGTAGATTTAAAGAAGTAGTTCAGAATTATTTCTCTAGCTCTGTTGCGTATGAGTTACGTTACCGGATTCAATGCATTTAAGCACTTGTTTACTCCAGGAAGTCAGGAATTCGTTGATGATTGCACCTTTAACTTCAGTTAAATATTTCTGTGTTATACTGACGCCCTTTGATCGATTTTACAATCTGTTAGATGGTCCTGTGCAAGGTTATGCTGACTTGTCTTTTAGATGAAGTCGGAATTTAGAAGTCTAAATAAAATCATGGAACGGTGCACATAACACGAACGATCGAAACGTTCCAAAAGATCGAAGCGCACCAAATCACTGAAATGTTCTGGGCATTCAAAACGACTACTACATTCACTAGTTAGCTTATAGGATAGCAACTATAATGTGTCAATTTTATGTTTAAACTGTAGGAGTATCATTTAGCGAAGAGATACAGTCAAGTAAGTGCAATGGATTTTGAGCATGCAGATCAGTCTCGCCTGTAACTGCAATTCTTATAGCGAGACGAAACATGGGCCGGGGTGACCCATGAAGTTACTTAAACATAAATCATGATAAATACATGTACGTCGACCATTTTCTTGGTATTTTGTAGCCTTTTGGTTGTAATCTACACTGCAGAAGCTTCATTTGGCGGAGAGCAAGAGCCAGAAATGGCCTCTGCAGTTGCAGGCTATTCCCGGGGCTATTCACATATGAGTTAATCATTCTTCAAAGCTTCTACTAACCTGTTACTTATTCTCTGCTCCGTTAGTTCCTCTCGTTGAAAGGTATCCACTGTGTTGTCCATCCTGGAGAAAATGAGTTTAAGCAAAAAGATCGACCTATTTCTTGATGTAATTATTGAACTACTCTTTTGTACTTTGCAAGCAAAAACTGAAAACTGTAATAGCTTGGATCTCAGACGCAAAACAATAATTAAATCGTAAGGAAACCAAAACAAACCCATTTTAAACTATTCTATATTCGCATCGTGCCTTTCATGACAGAAGTGACGACGTGCTTTATTTTGTATTATTTTTTGCATTATGTAAAATTCAGGATATGATATAAGTCATTCCGACAACTTTGCCGATTAAGAACCCGCGGCCGGAAAAGGCATCTTACTCTTGCGCCCCGTACATCATGTTTAACCACAAGAAGAAGGAATTATTTATTTCAACAGTTCAGTCCGGGATTACAGTAGTTGTAAATAATACTCACTGCCTTTCGTCTATGATATAAATAACGTGAGCAAGTAGATACGGCATAGTAAAAGAACTTCATCCACTCCTCTATTTAAGGATAACCTCAGAAATTATTTCTAGGACTCCAACCGAAGCTTACCTTTCGCTCCTCCTGCTGCCCCCTCTATCTCCCGGCAACCACACCCGAATAACTTTGAAACTGGGTTTAGACTCCATGAGGCCAATGGCAAAAAGGTGCTTACTTTGACAGGCTACTAAACAAGACACACAGCCTTCTAGCTCGATTACATTTGACAGGTCACCAGACTTGACATTGTACAAGAAAACTGATGACAAGGTATAGTCACAAGCAACGCAGTGCTCATCATTGATGAATTTCCACAGGTGACCATAAAACGTCTGAAGCGTTTTCCCTGAAACTACATCGAGGATGTAAAGGAGAGGGCCCTGGGAAATAGCAACAAACTGTTCGGCCGGTGAAAACGCCCCAAGAACGGCACGAAACTCATCAAACAGCATCTCCTTTTCCCAGAGCGCACGTCTGCCATCGGACAACTGAACTGAACCAAATCCATCTATGGTTATGATCTGACATTTACTGTTACAAGCAACAACTTTATCCAAAGTTGGGACTGTTAACAGGATTTTCCCGCTGGTTGTATCTAAAACGACCACATATTCTCTTGTAACGCAAGCCACTCGTTCCTCTGATATTGGGAGTACCTTTGAAATTCCGATTCCGGACAAGATGGTCCACCTTCGGACGCACTTTGACAAGTCAAACCTCCACAGCTCAAGGGTGCCGCTAACAGAAATCAATAGAACACCCTCTTTTACAGACACAAGACAAGTGCTCTTTGCAATTCCCGCTTTCTTCTCCGCTATGAATTCCCCACTTGACACATCCCAAGCCATTAATGTTGTTCCATATCCGCCCCTTCTAATATACACGGTCTGGCCATCCAAGGAAAGTGAAATCTCTTGGGCGTTAGTAGCTTTACCTTCAAGGGTCATCGTTACTTCGTTAGTGTTTAACATTTCTATGTCACTGAGTAAAAAAGATGTTCTTATGACAGTATGCCTGCCGAGTACAAAAGAAGACCTCGGGGAAAACCAGTCAGGAGCAAACCGAGAGGGAATAGGATCCCCTAACACAAAACCACAGTCAGTGAACGTTTCAAGTTCCCCAGGATCATAGTAGGACAGTTTATCAAAAGATAACTCTAAGGAAAAAGTGCGACGTTTCCTCTCAATAACATGGAAACGAAACAGGTGTTTGCATTCTAATGAGCTTAAAGACGCGTGTAAGCAGAAAAGAACTTGGTGGTCGGGTGAAAATTTCAACATTCCACACACCGGGAAGGCAGTTGTTTTTGCTACAGTTGTGAAACCACTCATCACATCAAGCAAACAAATTGATCCTGTGGAATGCGAAACTGCTAACAAACTTCCATCTCGAGACCATGCAAAAGATACAACATCTTCATCTCTGGTGATACGGGCAATCTCTGAGCCATTTACCAGACTCCACATTAGAAGGCGTTTAGAATCGCAATGGCAATCAGTTAGCATCTTGCTTTTGTCGCCAGAAATAGAACAAACTAAGAACCTGCAGTTACTTTCGACAAAAAGTGGTTCCATGTCTCCGTCAACTGTATAGGCATGGCTAAGGATTCCTGGCAAGACAAGGTCTTTCGTCGGATGGAAAACAACTGACCGGTAAAATGAAAAAAAATCCAAAGCAGGCCACTCTCGATATGGATGGAACCTGTAGTTCTTCTTGAGATTAGCCACACGTTGCCACAGTCGCGTGCCAGTTTTGAGAGACCACAGCTCAAGCATTCTGTTGTTACATTCACACACCATAAAATCCATCTTCGGGGAAACGTCAATACAGACCACTCTAGAAGAACACTGAAATCGAGCCAGGACACGCCCCTGCTGTGTCTCCTTGTGCACGTATTCCATACATGGGATTTCTGGATACTTGTTTTGCAAAAGGTTTGACGCCTCAGCAGAAACCACGGTTCCTCCCTCGTTCAACATGGTTTGTAAAAACACGGAGAAACGATACTTGAATCGGGCATGGTACTTTCGCAACAGGGAGAGCAGGACCTGGAGATCACTTTGGATATCTTCAGACAAAACAGTTGAAATTTCTTGCTCTTGAAGCCACACTATGTCTTCAGCCGCCATGGTGCTGTTTACAAGGAGTTTGGCATAAACAAGCTCTAAATTTGTGACGTAAGCTTTTGTCAGTCCCTCCAGCCTGTCTCGTCTGGTCTCTTTGTGTAAGTGAAACATGTGACAAACACCATGAGACAGCGCATACTCCTCCGAAGGACTACATTGAACTTTATTCACACCTCTCCATTTAAGGCCATCAAGCTCGGAAGCGCAGAGGCTCGCTAGTTTACTGTGTCCTTCTTTCTCCTCCATGATGAAGTAATGTTTTCCATAACACGAGCTGTCTGTCAACCAATCCTTAACCGACTTGTGAATGACATGCAGACATCCATCACGAATGGGGAGAAGTGACGACACGGCGCCTAGAGCTTTCAGTATTCGGCGCTTTGAAGGCGGTGAGTGTTTCTCCACAGGCACTAACAGTTTAGAAACGAAATCAGTTGGCAAAGGTTCCCTTGAGGCGGTAATGGCACAGAGAAAATTCAGAAAGTTCTCTTCTTTAACGTTAACTTCTTTCTTAAGTTCACCTTCCAGGCGTTTGAAATAGGAATAGTAGACTGAGGAAATCCCAAGTGGGAAGCTGTCATTAATGTCTTCTTTGTCTAGAATTGATGGATTCTCTTCAATGCACAAGATGAGAAAATGAGCGTACAACATAAGACCTTCACACTTCAAAACTAGTTTTTGAGCAACAGCGTCGACATTTTCTTGTTTGATGATACGTTGTACGCCCTTTTGTAGAACAGTTCTGATGTCTTGTACATTCTTTTCATCATCAGGCTCGAGTTGAAATGGTTTCAGACGCCTTAGGGTCTCTGTGATGTTCGTTGCCGGACGTGATGTCACCAGAAAACGAATCCAAGATGGAAGCTTGCAAAACTGGTTTGCAATCACACCAAGCAACTCATTGCGTCCTTCGTATTCGCTTTCATCCAGGCCATCTATCACCATCAGCATGCTACTTCCAGGATTACCTAAGGCACTCAGTGGTTCTTTAAACAGCAGTGCAAACAGCTCCTCAACACCCATGTTGTTGAGGTCGGTACCCAGATTCCTTGACAGTTGTTCCACAAGAGTTTGCTTGTACTCTGGCAGGGCATGGGACAGCTGACAGGCTAAGGACTGAAGCATCAACTGAGGATTTCGATAACGAGCATTATTATGTTGACAAAAATGATTCCCTGACAGTCTGCCAGCCTCTTGCATCCTTTGAGAAATAACAGCAGCAATAACTGATTTTCCCATACCAGCATTTCCAGTGATCACCATCACACGGTTTGGAGAACTTCTGTCATCCAACCAGTTCTGAACTCTTTTAAATACCCACTCACGAGTGTCTGCTTGAAATCGCTGAGCGTAATACTCAGTGTCTCCTTTGAACTCTGCCTTGGCAAGGTTCCGAAGTACTTTATGTGTCGTGTCTTTTTCTTTCAAGCTATCCACTACTTTTTTTACCTGTTCAAGACTTACTGCCACTTCCGCCACAGTTTGTCGAGTTTTGGTCTGAAATTGCTGTACTTCGTCCAGCTTTGACATGCAATCCTGAAGTGTTTCACGGTCTTGCATCTGGATCTGATGCATGCGTTCAACAGTCTGTTGGGCTTTGGTCTGGTTCTGACGTACTTCATCGAGCTTTGAGTTGCTATGTTGAAGTGTTTCACGTTCTTTCATCTGGATCTGACACATGTGTTCAACAGTCTGTTGGGTTTTGGTCTGGGTCTGACGTACTTCATCGAGCTTTGAGTTGCAATGTTGAAGTGTTTCACGGTCTTTCATCTGGGTCTGACATACGTGGTGAACGCTCTGTTGGGTTTTGGTCTGGTTCTGACGTACTTCATCGAGCTTTGAGTTACTGTCTTGAAGTGTTTGACGGTCTTCTCTCTGTGCCTGACGCACGTGTTCAGTAGTTCGTTGGGTTTTGGTTTGGATCTGCCGTATTTCTTCCAGCTTTGACTTACTATCCCGAAGTGTTTCATGGTCTTGCATCTGGGACAGACGTACCTGCTCAACAGTCTGTTGGGTGTTGCTCTGAGTTTGTTGTACGTTCCTCAGCTGTGATCTGATATCCTCTTCACTATCAGTCCACTCAAATAACCCATCCAGATAATCTTCCTCTCCACCACTCTCAGCCTTCAGTCTGTCTATGTTTGCTTGATCCAAACCGAGAGCTATTAGAGGTAACGAAATCTCTTTCCACAAAGATGAGAACGTTGATGTATCAACGGCAGAGGTTGACACGTGACCGTACAAAACATTTCGGAAACACTTAATCCGAGCCAGGTTAGCCTCAAGAGAGGTGTCACTGAGGGGTGGTTTAGTGTGCCATCCTGAGGGGGGAGGGGAAAGTCCACAAATGTTGGTTAGAAGGAGAAACAGAAGAGTGATATCAAAAGAGTGGGAGTCTGGGGCGCCTCCACCAAGTGGGAACAGTTTGTCCCACTGATGCTTGTTCAGAATTCTTCGACGCAGAAGATTGTTAAGAATGGAATAACAAGAATTGAGATCAGAAGCCAAGTTTGCAGGAGGGTGAAATGCATCAAAAACCTTCCTTAAGACAGTTGTTCCACCGTCGATGAGAAGCCTGCTCAGCTTGGCTCCATTTGTCTTTTCCACTGAACTGGCGAGGGGTGATGATGCTGCAGCAGCCATTGTACCTTAATTGATTAAAAAGACTGATGTTATGTCATAATTATTGCTCTACATTGGCACGTAAAATTTCTAATATGGACAATGTAGTTCTAATATAAAGTAATATATTGTTGAGTCCACCTTTAATAAACTGAACAGTACCATGTAGTGGTTGCTGATTATTCAATGAAGCAGTGATGACACTTGCCAATACAAGGCATTTACACTGACACTGTTAAGTGGCATGGCTGGGTACATTTCTGTCAGTTGTCTTGCGAAATAACTTTGAAAATTACTAGGAAGTCCTACAAATTTCCTAGGAATTCCTAGGAATGTGCGCGGTTAATAACTAAATCAGTGAATGGTCGATAAAGTTACTTAAAGGAATTAAAATACGTAATTAGAAACAATAGCTGAAAATTTGGAGACTTGGCTTCTTAATAACCAAATTGCACCACATTGAATGACTCCCTTGAATGACTCAGTCCTTGCATATCATGCAGCTGTTATGAAGATCACAATTTGATGGTATAATAAATGTAATATGTATTTGTTAGTTTGCAAGCTGACTATAGTGCAATTACATTTGCAGAAACAGTATGGTTCTAAGGTGAACAGTCTAAACATTCAACTAAAATATGACGAGTTATGACTGACGTAAAAAGTTATTGAAAGGTGTAAAGTGTGACTTTCCATAAAAACCTTTTGTATAACAGCTTTTTGGCTGTTCATCATGTTATACAAACTTTTTCTACGAAGTCTGAGTCAGGAGTGTGGGTGGAAGTATTATCTATTAAAATGGAAGCTGCATATTGGGTAGTATAAGTAGTAGAACAGCTGTTCAACACATGTGTTGCAACGTGATGAATTGTGAATGCCCACACCTCCAGCATGCAATATTGATAAAGGATTGCGAAATACAAAACGAGGGCTTTGGTGTATCATTTTCTGTTTATTTAGTGCAAGGAGGTTATAACTCTTTAGTGTCAAATGAAAGCTATTGAGTAGTTAAGGTGGTGGAGGTGTAAATTCTAACTTTTCAGGTACCTCTTTATAAGTATAAGTATTTGCACCAAGCTTGTTTATTTATGTGACTGTATAAGGCAGTTGTAGCTATTGAGTCTGTAGTAACTCTAGTAAGTCACAAACTAACGGCGAGTATGGGGGTAGAGGAAAGGGGCCAGAAGATTTATACAAAACAACTGCCCAAGGGAGAGGAAACGATCTAGCCCAAACCGACAAAAGTGACTGAACGAGGATATAGGGCAAATATCATTAAACAAAAGAGGCCCGCGGCGAACAGCATTCATACGAGACTTGACAGGTATGTGAATGTAAGATCTGAAAGCATCAGACTGCCCAGACTGGCAGTCTCCGAGTCTTTTAATGAACTCCTCAGGAATGCTAAGTAGAGTCGAACACATGCAGGTGTTCAAAACTACATAAACTTAGATAAACTAGCACAAGGTTCCCCTCCTCCGAAGAGTTACTGATGGCATTAAAAAAACTCATTAATAATTCATGAAGGAAATACAAAAGAAATTAATTTTTAATGAGTGTCTTTATATCGGATATAGACACGGCTAAATTTTCATGACATCAGCTTTTCTAGTCCAAAATAACCAAAATCTAAATTTTAGTGTAAGAATGGATAGATGTACAGTAAAGTTTTTTAAGCCGTTCAATAAATTCGCAATTAGTGTTTTATCAAGTCCTAAAACACTCGGCTGCGCCTCGTGTTTTAAACTTGATAAAACACTCCTGCTCATTTATTAAACATTATATCAAAGGTATATTATTTCTACGAAAAATTATACGAAGAAGAGTTTTAATTTGTATTTGATATTGCCTCGGTGGCAAGTTTTGAAACAACTCTGACTCGGAAAGATTTTCTAAGTTTATGACAAACAAGAAAATACGAAAATGGATATTTAGGGCAAATCGGATGGAGAAAAGGCTTTATAAGCGCATCCCTGCCGTACCTCCCCACAGAACTCATGCATTGGGTTCCCCCTAATTCATTCAAAACGTTGAAGCACAACGCAACAGTACATCGAGTAAGATACTGTTGGATGCGATTTTGGACATTTTCAACGGTAAAATAAATTGTTATTACCTTGGTTTTCGCAACTGAGTAAATCACAGCTGGAGAGCTCTATTTGACCGTGATTAAAGAGGAGTTGCCGTTAATTTATGGCAATTTAGATTTGAGTTGTACTCGAGACATCATCACACTCTGCAGAAAGTCGGCTGCGTGAAGAGTCTGTCGAAGTGCTGATCTCAGAAGAATGTAGAGAATCGTGAGAGCGATTACTATTTTGGAGAAGGGTTTTTAACATTCTAACAAGCCTCTATCGTTGGAGTTGCCTGCTGTCGTTGTAACAGAATAGAAGGAGCCGAGATATGTTTCAGAATGTAAACAAGATTGTGGAGTCAGTTCTGACAACATGGACTACCCTGGGTGCCAGAGGTTTTATTTTTCTCTAGCGAGGGAGCGGTTACCCTAAACGTAAAACGAACGGTACATGTAGGGCCGCATGTTGCTGTCGGAACTTCATGCAGTGACACTGATGTCGATGTCGCTCTGATTTCGGAAAGTTTGGAATGTTTCTGAGGTAGTTTCTCCGACAAAAAATGCGTTGTCGTAATCAACCCTTGTCTTCGGGCGATTTGGTCACCTTTTTTTGCAATTTCCGGAGGATAGGAGGCTATTCCATATAAGGGGTTACCACGGAGATTTCGCTGGTCCACAATACCAAAGGCTCTTTCTTTGCTGTCACGCTGTCACGCTAGCTGTCGTTTATTTCTAAACGATCATTGCAGCTACCATTCGTTACGTATTAGATTTATAAGTGTGTTTTTGGAGCCATTTTCCACCTCAGAAGCCCCCTGCCTGGCATCATAAAGCTGGGTTGATGGGTAGAGGCAATCTTTTGAAAAAAAAAAAAAAAAAACAGAGGCGAGAAGCAATTTCACACGAAGTGGGCCGCTGAAGGTATTCGAGCGAGTGATGGCAATTCACGGAGTGAAGTTGTGTCTTTAGGTCTTTTGTGAGTGGATGCCCAGACCTGGCATGGCAATTTTGGCGAGTTTTGACTTGTAAATAATGCAATCGGTGCAATATTTTGCCAGCAGGACCGGGTGGCTTGACACTTATAAAAAATCTCTGAAATGGAAATTGGCGGACTGTCATGCGCCTGTTTCCAAGAAAGTCCCAGAATTCCTATGGGTCACCAACGCGAAAATGACAGACCACTGAGAGCAAGTGAAATCAAATAGCGTTATCGGGGTTGCGATAAAGCAGTGAGCAGGAAAATGTTGAACAGATTGCAAGAAGTGGAGTCGAAGTTTGCTGCCAATGTAAACTTTTAAACTCAATAGGAATTTTTGTTTTTAAAACTTCAAGACAAAGTTGCGTGAATTTTGTTGTTGTCCGAGGGCGATTTTGGTTTTTCAAGAGAATAAACAGTCATATTAAATGGAAATTGGGAGTTTCGGTCATTTTCCAGGGTGATAAAGTCTACAAAACTGACCTTTTGGCAACGACAGTGGTTCATTTCAACCATATGGAAACGTAAGGCTTGTGGGATGTGGCTGGAGTGACAAGGATACTTCACAAATTGATGTGATCAAGTAAGCTGAAGCCACTCTAAGGGCACTAAGGCCAAAAGGTAGCGGGAATTATCCCTTAAATCTACCAAAGCAAAGATTGAGCCCAAGCATTAGCAGCCATGGACAGCTGTTTCGGCCTCGTTAGGCCTCATCAGCATGGCATAACTAATGCTCAGGCTCAAGTACCCACATATCAATAAAACAAGCAATGGAAACGTAGAGCTTGTGGGATGTGGCTGGAGTGACAAGGATACTTCACAAATTTCCGGGATTTGGGAAAGTTGCAGGTTTTCAAAGCCATCGACCGCATATGGTCGATATTTGGTAAGCCGGAAGACAAGAAGATTGACAGAATGATTAATTTTTTTGAAAATACAAACTCGTTCTCGACATTCTTCTCTGCCTGAATGCCTTCAAGTCGCTGTCTTATTTAAAATCGCCAATGTTGCTGTCCATTTTTCTTTTGTTTTTGTTGCTGTCGCCATTTTACGGGAGCGGTCTTGTCGTTCGTCATCATTTCATTTCCTTTATGTCGCCGTTTCAGAGCTGTGTCGCCTGTCGGAATTAACTTACCCTAACAGAGTTTAGAGTTTATTCTTTTTTGCACTATTTACAAACATTTCTACATACAGGGCCTCATAGCTTTGTTCGTCAATGCAAACCGCCTCTGAAGGTCGCAAGATTCTACCAAATGTAACTGTTTTGATGAGTTACATGACAGACGGTAACAAGAACTCCTTAATCCACAAGGACAAGGCTCGTTTTCCAATGTTTGGCACGTTAAATGGTGAGACCCAAAATTAGACAACAATTGCAAGCACATTTTTACGTTATATCCTGTCTGTATTTGTTTGTTTGTGGTGTTTTTTGTGTTTTTTTGGCTGTTCACACCCTAATTTGAACTTGCTTTGTACTGTTAACATTTAGTAAAAATAAAAATTTTAAAGTTCTTCATCAATCTTGTTACAATCCCTGATGAAGTCTGTGTGATCAGACGAAACCGGTCGAATAGTAAAAACGTTAACAAGAGCTGTTGCTGTGTGCTGCTCACTAGTTTTTTTTTTATCGATATTTTATCTTAAAAAGGACATCAGACAAGGCAATGCTTTGACTCTAGTTCTTCTTCGGACCAAAGTAAGGGACTGTAAGTTTTATAATGTGGGAGGTGGGCCGGAGTAATTTGGAGGAGGGTCACCGAAAAAAAAAACTACTTTCAGTTAAAACATCTTGTTATAGGTCGTGAGTTTCCTTTACTGTACAGTTTGGAATGAATAAATTTTCGAAAACAGTGGAAAACAGGCAAAACATGGGAACTTACAACGTTTTTGGGGGGCAGGAGCCCATGAACTCATGGGCTCCTGTGGGGGGTCATCCTTTTTACTCTGACTATGTATGTGAGTGGTCATGCTTTATTTTCAAGACATAAGTGGAGGGCCAAGGTCATCCTATTATACTACTGCAAAATTACTCCAGCCACCCCCTTCCCACACATTAAAAACGTACACTTCCTAAGAATTTTTTTCTCGTGAAACTTGAAATCCCCATTTTAATGTGCGTGAAATGTGAAACGGCCATTATATTTCCCGTGAAACGTGATCAAGACCCCCTTTACCACGTGACCCTCTTAATTGCGTCCTTTGAGTCATAATCAATCTTTCATTGACCAAGCTTGTTTGGTCAAGATGGCAGGATATTGGCCTCGTTCTTTTTTTTTTTTGCCTGTTTATTGATCTCGACGAATATCCCGCCATCTTGATCTCACTCTTGACCAATAACAAATATATACAGAGATAGAACACAAAATAAATAAGCTTAGATAAATAAATACATAAATGCTCAAGGCTGTAATGAGCTGAAAGATAAACGAGGTAAGAATATGCCTGGTGGAGCCTTGATTTTTTCATTGAACGCAAAGTCATAAGCTTATGGCTCGGCACTAATTGTTAAGTGTAATGGAGCCTTAATAACAATCAGAACATCTTGGGACTTGACTCTAACAGTAGGTCACGATCACCCGACGAAGAAGAGTATTACTACTGACAACAAGAAAGGATGTAAATGCTTTTTAAACTAACCTCATCGCTGAAATTTCTCTGATTAGGGAAATAACCTTGCAAAGTGACAAGGTAGCCAATGGACTCAATTTGTGCTGTGTAATGAAATGTCAGCAAGTGCGCTGAAACCTGGGATCACGGACCCATACTGACCAGGTGTTATGGACCGTGGACTGTGGACTGTGGACTGCGGACTGCGGACTGCGGACCGCGGACCGCGGACTGTGAACCACGGACTGTGGGTTGCGAACTGCGGACTGCAGTCTCAAAATTTTTTTCACGTGTCTTGATTAAATTTTCATTTACTTTTATTTTTTCAGTATGGTGACTTTATGTTGTTAGTGTAAGCGTTCTTACTTGATATGAAATGACAACACAAAGTCGTAAAATACTTAGTTGCTATTTCAGTTGAATTAATTGAAATGCTTCGATTTTATGATCTATGCTTAAACCCGTGTTCAACCCAAATGAGAAAAGTATGCGCATATAGTCGAGTGATTAGTGATAATATAGAACTATAAATTATTAAGCCTTCAAATAATGAAGTCTCCACTATTCGGTATGATGGGTGCTATCCTAGTATGAACAAACGTGCTAAACTCAATCATTTTATAACGAAGGTTTCAATCAGAAACATTCAGCAGTTTGCGAATAGCCTGCGAGCAAGCTCTCTATTGCGGTCTCACGCGACGTTTAATATTTATTTTGGCGAGCGAAAGCGATCCGCGAGAGGATTCGCCACCTGAATCCTCTGGCCGCTCACTTCGCGGCACGCCGCATGCGAGAGCTTGCTCGCAAGGTAGCTGCGACTAATTGCAACAAACATGGCGGGTTAACGATTTTTACACCGGGGGACGTCGTGTATGCATTAAAAGTTGTCAGCAAACAGGACGAATTCCTACACGCCAAACAAGAACGAATGCCACTAGTTTCTTTGGCCAATATTTAAAAAAAATTCTCCCGAAACGTTTCCGATACCCTACCTCGTTGACACCAAACAAAAGAGATGATTTAAAGAGTTGATTTAAAAGTTCATCCGGTTTTTCGACCAATTAGCCTTCTGTATTTTTTCCTGGCCCGGTCATGGCGCTCAATTGTTCATATGATTGGGACACGGTTGCATCGCTATAGAATAAACGAGTTTTAAAGAGGAGATCTTTTCACTGAACGGACTCTTTGGAATTTTCTGTTTTCACCGCATAAAAGGGCATAAAATGCATGTGAGATCAGCCGATGGGAATATGTTTATTTCAGGAACAGCCGGTCTGGTTTTGGCTCATTCGTTTGCAAAACATATCTTCTCTTAGGAGGGAAATGTTACATGTGACAATACTATGAATATAAATTATCGGTTAAAATCATGTCTTATTTGCCCTCAGAGTTAGAATTATTGAGCTTCCCTCAAAGAACTTTGTAAGCGCAACAGAACTTCCGTTCCCGGGATGACGTCAAACAAGCGCTGAACCCATTCTCCCCATAACTCGGTCGTGAAACAAAATGGCGGCGTTTTTGGTCGTAATTTCGAGACTTTACCGGGCACAGAAGAGCGAAGATTCAACCGAACCAAAAAAATTTTCACGGTTGTGCTTCTAATTCAAAGACGAATCATTTAAGATGAAAAAAAATTTGGGGATTAGGGGCACTTTAACATATTATGTGGATAACGCAAAATTTTTTCCAAGGAAAATAGCAACAAAATAAATAACCACCTTGATTCGGTAAACAAATCCACAAAAACAAGCTCTTAAGCTTTTAATCAGTTCCAAAATGCGCACTCAACAGTCTTTAATTTAATTAAGTCTTATTTTATTTCATTCTCTTTTAACTCTGAATTTATCAACACATATTTGTATGACTTTTCGATTAGCCGCCATCTTATGTTTGTTGTACCTCTTTTCTCTTACAGTTTCCATACCATACCAGAGAAATTTTCCTATCCTAAAAAAACAGTTTATCTTTAACATAACCTATTTGAAGACAAAGAAGAGAGGAAATAGCCAAAAACAAAATGACTGCTGAATTTTAGCCCTTTTTTCCGCTGCGTGTTGAGTTTCCACACGCTCGAGTTTTAAACAGTTGTTAGGCTAGATGGCAGGTTGGATTTTTATTTCATTCGGATATACGCTATTAAAGTCAATCAATTCAAATGAACTTTAGTTCATTCAAAGGGATGTGAGCCAATCACCGCTCTCAAAACCAGCTGAGAGTACAATTGACTGTATAGAAGAGTTCATTTTACCCATTAAACCACATAATATGCGTACTTTTCGGACTATTCCAGTCATTCCTATTCCGATTTAGGAATAATACGCAGACTAAGGTTTTCCAACAAGAATAATAGTAAACAAGTGCGCAGAGTAGTCTGAATTGAGTGTCTTAAAATCACGTCACCTCACGGGTCTCGGCGGGTCGAGCAAGATTTTCCCGCCAAAACTAGTCCAAAAGAAAGCTTCCGTGTTTTGCGTAATCTGAGTAAACGGTGTAGTGAAACCTCGATTCAACGACCCTCTGTATAACGAAGTCCTCGATATACCGAACGATATTCTTCAGCCCGACTTTTTAAAATGCATGGAAAAGGACCTCAATATAACGAACCAATTGGCACATCATTAAAGAGGCCTTTCAAGGGGTGGTGTGGTGTCGCCTTGTCGCTCGTTTACGAGTCTGTCTGTCGTTTGTTTCGTTAGGGGCAAATGTCACTGTCGCTAAGAATGCAATGAGGAATGGAAAGTGAAGTATCGCTGTCGCAAACTGTCGCCCGTTTTCTGCCAAATTCTGTCTGTTGTCGGTGTTTTGGAAGAAGATTGTCGACTGTTTTCGGAGCCATGTCGCTTGTCGTTTCTACCCCTTGGAAGGCCTCAGTAAATTGAGGTTCCACTGTAATCACTTTATTCTGTTCATTTTGCTACCGGAAACCGAACTTAAATGGAATGCTATTTCGTTCAGTCCAACAGCCGAAAAGAAAAAAAAAAGATTTCCGGCTGTTCCTGGTTTTCTTGTTCTGGAATAGACCGCGGTTCATTTTACTTGCTTGCTCGGGTTACCCGGCAAACGAAGATCTGCGGATCAATGCGTATTACGGTCCAAGGGTTTTTAAGTCAAACATAAAAGAAAGGAGATTAGAAAAAGCAAGAAACAAAGTAACAAGAGCAACAACAGAAATAGAGAAACTACTGAAGGAGTTTCTATTTTTGAACACAAGGTTCGTAAAAATTAGCCTTCACATGCTTAACTCCAAACGAAAATGCTAAATAAAGGCTATTCTTTTGTGAAAGAAAAGTAAATGTAATAATACTGTATATATGATTTTAAAAGCACCATAAACGCGTCTTTATGGGTTGAAAAGTTTCTGATCAACAAAACCATAAGAACATTTTGGTTCCCGTTATAACTCTATTAATTAACTTAATGTTACAAAAATAACAATAAATAATTGCTTCTGTTTTGCAAAACTGCATTGAAATTCCGATAGACCCAACTCTCAAAACCTGCCGATACAGCCTTCACTGATCGCACAGGGTAAATTTCAAAATAACATATTTTTCATTTTGCAATGGCGTAATTTTAATACAATATATTCATTTCTCGTAAAACAGAGACGTACGAAAAACGAAGGCGTATTGTCATTTCCAGTAGTGTAGAGTCCTTTAAAGTTCTTGTTTCTAGCTTCCCATTTTATTGAGACGAACGTGACCTAATCGATCAATGAAGTTGTGCTCGTCTCGATAAAAAGTGTATCTACAATTCAGAAGAATTCTGCAGAGGGGCAAATGAGCAAAATATGGCAACCAAAAGTTTGCAAACAGGTTTTCAAAAAATCAAATTAATGAATGCGAGGACAAGATAACTGAGCTTGAAGTTTAGTAGGTAGTCGTTGGCGAGAACTGAATTTTTTTTTAAATCTTTTGTTGGCCATCAAGGCCACATTGACGCATGAACTTTCGCAAAGATGTAAACTGATAACCGCTTTATACATTACACAGGAAGATGGGAGAACTATCGTCAAACTGGGAAATAAGCCACGGGATAAGCCATAACTTGAAGCACGTGTGCACGCCTTGTCGGGTTTTCGTTAGTGAAAACAAAATTAAAATGATGAAACTTTGCAAGCTTAATTGGTTGCCATGTCATTAAGTCACGTTAATGACGTCTCCACACCACAATGAATCTGGCTCAAGTTGGCGTTGTGTGAACATCGAAAAAAAGTCCCTGCCAACTTATACTTGTTAACCGGATTTGTGATGTTCAAACACCGCCACTTGAATTTCTTAACAGAAATATGCCGCGTGAAGACACCATTGCACATTTTCAGGAAATATTACTTTTCATCACTCAAGCTCGATGTCAAAGGTTGTTCGTCTTCAGAGATGTGAGTGGGCTGAACTTTGCGTACATCTTGTTCAATGTCCGGAGTTCCTTGAAGGATGAAATCATTGTCGTTGGAGTCTTGTTTTGGAGTTCCCTCGACGCTGTTCCTTATTCCATAAGCAAAGTAGATGATAAAACCTATGGGAAAAGAGAAAACAAAACGATAAGCAAACGAGCTAAAACAGGGGGTTCATAGAGGTTTTGAGCAGAAAATCACTTACTTTTCACAGGCGGGCAAATATTTTCGGGTTTAACTTTTCATCACAGAAAATTGCCTTGATGTGCTCTTGGCAGGTGGACAAAATCATGTTTACAGCCAGCCAATTTGCCTGGTGCCCAGTCCTTAATGAAACCCATGGCTAAAAGAACTTTGCGGAGAAGCGGTACGCATGAGGAACGCGTGGGTGGGTCAATTATGGAACTTTGTTCAACTGGTTTTTTTACTCAACCCTCGTGGTTTAATATACCTTTTTTCCACGAATACATTCCATGTTGGCGTGTTTCTATAATAGATCGCAGATGACACCAAAATGTGGTACGGAACAAAAGGGTGGCAACCAAGCCACAGGCGAGTATGCTATTGGAATTATTACCTCATTTTGAAGCGAGGCACAGCAACGTGGAAGGTGTTTATTTTATGGAAAAAAGCAACATAATAAATACGAAGACTGTGAAGTATTCGAGAATTTTACTGAACCGATTCAACATTTTGCACCTCGAGAATAAGTCTTAATTTTCAGTTCCCTTCATTTCGTATACCAGTCATCTGCTTCGGCGTGGCATTTTTGTACGTCTTCCTGGGGTCAGTTTGGGTTAGACCTTTTGAAATATTAACAGAATGCATCATTTTGAAAAAAAAAAAAGATATTCACTAATATCATCTATGCATATGTCATAGGTAATGACCAATGAAAATGGGCCTGGAATTAGCATAATATATCGGAAACTAATAACAAGTTAATGAGTGGGTAATAAAAGTTAACACGCAACGAACACAAGATGGGTTACCAGAACGCACAAAGCAGTTAAAAACACAACAGCACATTAGGAGACTTGCATGAGTACGCGAGTGGTACGAGCAGGACGTTTCTCTAAAGGCAAAAGCGCTCGAGGGGAACTGGTGCCACGTGAACACGCGAGTGCATTTACCTGCTTGCGTGAATACGCGAATGGAACGCGGGATCCAATCTTTTACCACGTTAAAAGACGAGGGGGTCACAGACGACAAATAAAACCAAATCATGTAGTACAAACACGATTCAACAAAATCAAACATAACCGACAAAATTTGTTTCTTGAGAGCAAGTCGCGCATGACGGCTATATTCATTAAATTCCCCCGAAAACAGCTGCTCACAAAGTAATCAACAGGACGATGAAACAACGGTGATCGGTCTTAATTTTCTTTTCTGCAGCTACGCTTGTCTTAAAATGGAGGGAACTGAATCCAAAATAAAAAAAAAATACTCAATCTTATTTTTCAAGCATTGAAGGACAAATATAACTACAGGGAAGTAAAACTTGACAGCTTTCAACTAAATCAGTTCAAAGTTCAGGATTTTCAGCGGACTGAAAGGAAGTAAAAGAAACACTAAAAATAATTATTTTCCAACGCTGGATTCATTGACAGAGGAACCATCGTGAACGCTATTTATCCTACGAACGGGCATTAAAAAAAATATATACAGGAAAATGAAGCGGTCATTACGCGGCCTAAAAGGAAAATTTCAACTTCTGTGGTTTCAAAGGAAATGCGTCAAATACGGGGGTGGAAAGACAAGTGTTTTACAGCTGGTAATCTTAAAGCAATATTTTATGACACGTTGGAAAATAAATTTATAAATGGTACTGGGTTTCAGTTTTCCTCCAGTTTGTATGTAGAGTGGTAGAAAACGTAGACATATATTTCTTATTAGGAAACACCAAATTGCTTCGAAGGATCGAAATATGAGAGGCTTAAATACTTTCTCGGGTTTTTGAACCATTACAACTGAACCGGTGGTCGATCGCATCTAATTATTTTCTCAGTCTCCCACGCGCGCCGGACAAGCAGCGAAAATAAAAGTAAGAAATGAAGAAAACAAAGTTTCACTTTGCCCGCGTAAAAGCACAAAACATCCCATTTTAAAACCTTGTTAGATTATCAAAGGCTCATTGTGTTTTACGCAACTCAAAGTAGAGGAGTTGGATTTGCGGAAATCATACTTTCATATTTTATTCCGCATTTCGTAACTACATTGTGACCCATAGTGGGTCTGAATCTCGCGATTCCAATTTCTCGTGTCCTGAGTACGAAAGATTTAAAATCAAGTAAGATAAGAGCGCACAACGAAGTGCTTTTGTTTCGCATGAAAGCAGGAGATATTTCATAACACAAAGACCAACGGCCTATGTTGATATAATTGTTGCATTCATTTACATGCAAATATACACCGTGAGCGAAGATTACCCTAACATCAATATCTCATTTTACAGGTTTTTAACTGGCCCTAGAATCTTTCATTGGCCGTAAACGGTAGTTTAGAGTTACGTCGTGTACGTATATTCTCGACAGACACAAATATCGACAGAGAAACTTTCTGTAATAATTAGATAATTTTGTTAACGCTACATGCTGCATGAATTCGCGCCAGAAAAAAAACTAACCTGATTTTCATCTTCCCCAACGGCACCTCATCCGCAGGATATACACATACATAAGCTTGTATACATTTTAAAAATAATCAGTTAATAGAGAAATGAGAATTACGTTTTGGGAGAAAACTAAAATGAACCGTAAAAATTTGAATAGAAAGAAAGAAAGGTAAGGAAAAATACTAGTAATACGAGATCTCGTTGTCATGTGTGTTGATTTTGAGGATACAGAAAGGCAATACAAGAAAAAAACAGAAATCAGTACATTTTCGGTGAAAGAATTTCCAAGTTAAATATATCAAAAGATGCAAATAAAGGCTTACCTAAAATCATCCAAACTCCGAATCGTACCCATGTCCAAGGTGACAACTTGAGCAACAGGAATAAATTTACGACAACGCTCGCGATCGGCAGGGCTGGTATACACGGAACCTTGAAAGGGAATTTCGCATTGTTCGTTGGCTGTAACTGCATGACCACCACGCCAAAAATAATGAGAGCGCCGAGGAAACAGGCTGTGAATATGGCCCACGCTTCTTTATGTCCTAATGCTCCCCATCCCGCGATCAAAAGAGCACAGAAACCCGCGAGTCCCACAACCACCAAGGAGATAGCAGCCGTAGCGATTTGACTTGTGATTTCGGTGGGCTCTTCCGTGTCTTTGCCATCCACATTCTTGTCGGTTGTGGCACTTCCAAGGGGCTTATAGTCGGGGCCTTTTGATTCCGGCAGCATTTTCTGACAGCATATGATTTTGTAGCCTCCTACAGAGCTGGACGCGTCTTCATCGGACTCGACGTCCTGAACCCCAGGCTGGAACCTCAAGACAAGGACCGACAGAGACACCAGAGTGTAAGCGAGAAGAGTGCCAATCGACAACATCTCAACCAGTTGCTTCAGGTCCAGCATGAGAGCCAGGATTGCTGACAACACCCCTGCGAAGACGATCGAGATGACAGGAACGTTTGTGCGTTCGTAGACTCTGGAGAAAACTTTGAAAAGGAGACCATCGTTCGCCATTGAATACATTATGCGGGGAACGGCGAAGATGCCGCTCATGAGAGATCCTGCCAAGGCACAGAGCCCTCCAACGGCTATCACGTATTTCGCTGCTGGCACACCGGCGGATTTGAAAGCCTCTGGCAAAGGTGCAAACCTGTCCAGCTTGTCGTAGGACACCATCAGGGTCAAAACAGTGGCCACGCCGAAGTAAGCCAGGAAGCTGATGATGAGACACAACATGATGGACAAAGGAATGGCCCTCTTGGGATTGATGGTTTCTTCGCTTGCTGTAGCTATCACATCGAAGCCCACGAAGCAGTAAAAACAGCTCGCAGCCCCAGCCAAGACCCCTGACACTCCGTAAGGAAGGAACTGTTGTGGCCCGGCCCAGTTGGCGGGATTGACATGGAACAAGCCAACAGCCAAAATGAACAAAATCACAAGCATGTTGATTGTAGTGACAACCTTGTTGAAAACGGCAGAGTGCTTGGCTCCGCTGGCAACGATCATAGACACTGCAAGCACTAGAACAAAGGCCAAGAAGTCCGGATACGAACCCAAGCCAGAGGCGTGAAATTGCCCAATGTTTTCGGTGAAGAACTTTCGAATTACTCCTCCGGCAATGGAGTCGATGTACTCGCTGCTTGCCCTCCCCAGCGAAGCCGTTCCGATCACATATTCTAGAATCATGTTCCATCCGATTATGAAGGCCCAAATTTCTCCCAGAGAAGAGTAAGTGTAGATGTAAGCCGATCCAGCTTTTGTGATCCGACAGCCGAACTCCGCGTAGCAAATACCGGACAGGAAAGCAGCAACAGCAGCGACGAAGAAAGACAACACGATGGCTGGCCCGGCAACATCTCTCGCGATCTGCCCAGTAACTACGTACAAACCAGCACCCACTGTCGCTCCAACCCCAATGGAAGTTAAATCAAACACGTTAAGGCATCGGCGAAGTTGAGAATTTGAAAGATCGTTGTCGATTTCCTTCCGCCGCGTGAGAAGCCGAAGGAATCGCACGAGAGCCATTGCCGAAGTTCTGTAGACACTGTAAAACGTTTCGTCCCAGTGGGTCTTCTGTTTTCAATATGGCTAATTGATGAAGGTTTAGAAACCTCCCTTCGCTTTAAAATGTCTCTAAATGAGTGTCATAATTAAATTTACTTCTCTAGAAATGGTTCGACCCGCTCCAGGATGAAATGAAACTATCCTTTTCCTCAACAAGATTGAATCGAGCTTTCACTCGAACGCTTCTTGTGTAACTCGAGAAAGCGAATATTAGAAAATCGAATCAAAAATTTTAATTGACAGACGATATTCGGAGAATTGTTGATAAATTTGCATGACACTTATCCTGTGACGTATGACAACAGCTGCTCGTTGACCAATTGTTTTATGTCACAACATCAACGAAATTTACATTTTGAATCAAGTAAGTCAGCCACGCTTCCCTCTCTAAGTAGCTGGCTATGAATAATTTCCTTGCCAGTATCGACACCCCCAAAAAAGCCCAATTTGTGGCGACATATTGAAAATAATACGGGGTAATAAATAACGTTAACATTTTCAGTCTTATCTAGAAATCGAACACATGTACAGCCGGTATACGTATACATGCGAATGTAAATATGTTTGGTGAGTCTTTACGAAAGTTGTGATGATTCAGTGGCTTCGATGATTCGCGGATACAATAAAACTGCGATTAAGTTTTTTTAAACATTAACAAACAAGAGCATTTTTGGTTTGCTTTCCACGGGAAAGAGAGCCAGTTTGACTGCAATTTCCACTCTTCTCTTGACAACAACAACAAAAAAACAAAAAACAAAAAACAAAAAACAAAAAAAAAAACCGGCAACCAAAATTTACTGAAGAGCCATCGTAGTTTTTTTTTTATCGATTATTATCATTCCTAAGCTTATAAAATACGAAAAATTCTGTTCTTTGTCAAAAGAAATAAAAGTTAAAGATAGCACACCGTGTATATTGAAAATCACGCCCCAAGGCCTACTTACTTCATAAGCCGGTTCACCCCCACCAGTTTGGATAATTTATAACTCAGGAAATAAAAATAGGCTGAGAAAACTGCGTTATTTTGCCCCACTGCTACGTAAGAGGAAGTGAAAAATTCGATGTCACTAAAATCGTGTTTCGTTGTGGGAAGATGGGTCTTAGCGTGGGAGTAGAAAAATTGCAAATGTCGTGACGGCAGAAAGTACACAGCTTTAGATGACAAAAGAGGTAAATTGCCCCAGAACTGTGCGACTTACAGCGGACCAATATCCAACGCGTTTAGGATCTTATCGCTTAGCTCAAGGGGGAAAAGCAGAATTGTTGTTTACCACCGTAGCAGTGGAAACCCGAAAGACTGTCGTTTCAGATCGGCCAGAAAGCCCTTCCTCAGAGATCGGGCTGTTTGTGGGTAACGACTGTATCACCAGACACTTGCCGATCTGACTCTATCCAGGGCACGAGAGTTCAAATAAACGGTTTGGTACGTTGATTCGGCAGAGCATTCACTAGTGTCACGATAAATGTTTTCTTGAATGCGATGAACCTTCCGGGAAGCAAACACCGCTAAGAGTGATCAGCATTCACTTCCTTGTGCAATAAATTAAAACGCAGAAAAAAAATAAAAGGGATTACCTCCAACCACCAAATGATTGATTTGCTCTGTGGTTCCACATACAACAATTTGAAAAATCTGATAACGATTTTAATGTTGAACTCTAAGCCTAAATGATCGAGAAAGCGAACTTGATCAATGTTAAATGAGCGAGAAGTAAAAGAAGAGCGCGGGCCTTGTGAAAATTTAATTCCCCGTTTTTTCCTCTTAGGCAGAGAGATTTTCCCATGCTGAGTATGTCGAGGCTATTTCGTCCAGGTAATGTTAGCACCTTTAACCAGAAGAATTTCAATAGCTTTTCGTACTTGACCGCGATTGACAGGAAAAACCTCTCAAGAAAGGTTTTATTTTTGAAACTGGATCATTATCAGAATGCTTACGTATACGGTTGAGATAGCTACCCCACATCCATCATGGAATTTGCAATCTAAAGTTCACAACAACACCTTAAGAAGAGCCCTCTTCAGGGGATATTCAGCAATTGTGTTAATTTTGAGGTGAACCGTGGTTCCGGCCGTAATTTTCTGATTAAACGTTTGTGAGATTGAGAGAGTTTGTGAGAACAAATGTTTTTACCGTTTTTTTTTAACTATTGCTCAAAACAGTCCGTTTCAAACCAAAAGCTTATCACACGAGTAATTGATATGCGGCATTCGCCTTTGTAATATATTGCAATATTTGCCCAAGATATTTATGGGATAAGTTTCCATTTTCGGCCTTTCCTCGAGAGGCCTCTTCAGATACTACTTGTAACCCAGGTAACAGTGCAGTAAATCCTCAATAATATCGACCAGCTGTGGACAAAATATTAAAAAAAGCTAAGATATCCGCTTGTGACTCCTCTACGCGAAGAGAGCATTCGGACAAACATGCCTAAGGGGGTGGACCGTGGAGGGAAGACTGATACGAATGTGTAAAACAAATTATGTGTATAATTTAAAGTTTTTCTATTTATACCAGGGCTCCATTTAAACTAGCCATGCTAAATTGGATGTCCCTGTATAAATACTGACTTAAATAAAAAATAAAATGAAGTAACAACCTTAGTTTGTATATTGCCGACTACGGATGGTGTTTGAACTAACAGAAAACATAGCGTATTTCACGTACTTTGTCCATTCGATCCATTTTAGCTCAACGGCCGGCAATAAATGTTGTCTCAACTCATCAGCAAATTATCCTGCTGACTGATTAAAATGAGAAAAAGGACAGAAAAGGCTGAATTTTTTTAGTCCGTTTTAGTTTCATGTTCTCCACGAATATGCTGCCCTAATTTGTTCCACACAGTTGAATTAAATTTTCTTTTTTGAAACTAACAAACTGAAAACCTTTATTTTTGGCATAAATAATCTATATACAAATTAATGAATGTCCCACCAAGCTTAAATAATGAATAAAGAAGTAAATTGCGTCGCCTTCTCGAGAAATGCATTTTTTCTGAATGAATAGCTAGCATGTAAAATCAATTTATATGCCGCATTTCAGTCCACGGTATCAAAATTCTAATGCCAGAAAAAGTTTATTTTACCTTTGGCATTTGGGCGTAACCCATGGGAGAGGGATACATTGCTAATAGGCACTTCATGCGTCAGAAATCTAAACAACGTTTGGTAGTTGTGCCCCGGGGGGCGGTGGGGGGTACGCCCGAAAGGGGTACATTTCTCACGCTTCATGTCTATGAAACGGCAGGGATTTCACGAGTCGAAGTACGTGAAATGTAGGGAAATCTGTCATTTAGGTATTTAAAAGGTCCCTTTATTAAAATATTTCGAACACACATACCTTATGACTGTACTGGTTTAATTCATTGAACGCTACATGAAAATGACAAGACTTCCTGTTTTTAGCGATTTATACGTTCACAAGACGAACGGGGTACCATTTGGCAATGGAAGGTATACGAAAGGGGTACCATTTCTGTCAAAAATGGTATATAGGGGGGTAAGGGGTCGGACCTCCGGGCGGAGCCTCCCCTTATTAATTTTTTTTAGTACCCCCTCTCCCCAGGGGAGTTGTGGCCACTTAACTCATACCGTCCCTCCCTGTATCCTCGTTTATTGTGCGGCTGTACATATCAACGACTGTTTACAGTTCTAAAAAAAATACTCCCTTCGATCCTGGTTAAAAATGACACAAATAATATAAGCTTAGAAATCAATAATTTTTTTGCAAATCGCTTAATATTGTTCATCCAGACGTTGAGGGTGAGGGATATTCTTCAACTTCTTTACCAAAGTCTGGCGTCTGTGACAGGATGAACTGCTTCTCTGATATTTCGCTTGGTCTGACGGCCTCCACACTGTGACTGTAACCATAGCAAACGTACACCAGTAGACCTAAAACAAACAAGTCGAATTGAGAATAGTAAGAATATAGCTTTGGAATCGAATGGCGAGGTGTTTTGATTCACCGTTAACCCGCCTCTAAGAGGATTACCATGTCACTGTTTTGTTACAAGTATAAATAGCTCCAGCTCCCTAAGGGCTTGGATTTTGGTCCATTCAGGGCTTTAGCTTAGAATTTCCGCGATCACACGGAAAAACAAGTATTGTGATCAGTCTATTTTGGTACGAAATTGATACAAATATTTTGGCATGTTGGTCGGTGCTGGGTAACGTAGACTGCGAGTAGTTTCTAATTTCAGCGATAGATTGTGGAGCGGGTGAAAGACACACGCGCGCGAAGTTGCGAGGAGACGCGACGCGACGCGAAGGGAGCGCCTCCTCGCAATTTCGCGCGCGCGCGTGTCTTTCTCCCGCCCCACAATCCATCGCCGAAATTAGAGACTAATGGTAATGGTAATGGTAATGGTAATGGTAATGGTAAATGGTAATGGATTTATATACCGCACATATCACATAGTTTCATGGCGGTTTACAATTCTTCTCTAGGGTGAGATCCGACGTCAGCCTGTAAAGGCGCCTCTGGCAGCCGCTATCAGTCCATATTTTATCTCACCCACCACCCAACCCACACATGAATGTCAAGACAGATGAAAGGTAGACCACCACACCGGGAACTACGTCCCCTACTCTTTTCGAACAGTGTGTGGGTTCTTTAACGTCCCACAGATTATTAGGAACCAGTATTGTGAGATGGGACCTACGGTTTATCGTCCTTATCCGAGAAGACTAGAAAGTCTAACCGTTTGCAGACGTAATTACAAAGGCAGCACTTTCTCCTCAATTATTTAAAGACCCTGAGTGTTGGTCCGGCCGGGGTTTGAACCCGCGACCTCCCGCATAGTAGTCCGGTGCTCTACCACTGAGCTAACCGGACTACTCGCAGTCTAGGGTAACGCGGCTGTTTGCGTTTGTCTTTTGGTCTGAAACCTGGTGTGGCTTTCATGGGGACTGCGACAGCGTATCGAGGTTTGAAATCACTTCTTTTTCAACAAAAACAGTTACAGAAACACACCATTGCGCAGCAGATACACCACGTGGTTTACTTCTACAGATACACAAACGCTAGGTCTGAAAAAGGCTATGGAAAATGATAAGGAATTGTTCAAAGGGAATTGATAGTGGTGGATATGCAATGAGCCGTAAAGCTTCGAGGTAAATGTGTGCTTAGACAGGATAAGGCCGAATTTAGGGCATTATGACTACGTGGTAACGGATTCGGTGTATTCGTAACACTCAAGTAATGTGAGCCCATGTATTGGGTGCCATATACAGCTATTTTGCCCTTGTTTGGCCTCACCACCCATGGCATAATTAATGCTTGGGCGCTGGGATTCCAAATGCCGAGAATAAATAAACAGTGTGAAGCTTGTGGGATGTGATCACATCTGTCATCAGGAACATCAACTTCACTACCAGCACCACTGTCACAATCATCATCATCATCTTTATTATTACCACTGTTACAAAGGAAATACCACGCATAAAGTGTAAGAAATACTTCTATTTCAGTTAAGATTATAAACACTCACCTAACGCCATCCACACGCCGAATCGTACATATGTCCAATGATTTAACATCACCAACAGCAAAACATTGAAAAATATTGTCATGGCAGGAATGATTGGGACTCCTGGAACCATGAACGGAAATGTGGCGGAATTCCTCGGTTGTCTCATGATGAACATCAAACAGGCGACAATCATCAAACCGAAAATGCAGCATAGAAGGATTGCCCAGGCGTCTGCTTGACCCAGATTTGAAATAGTCTGAGTTAGGCAAATTGTTAAGGCTGTTATGGACAAAGTTAACACAAAGACACAAACGCGAACTCGAAAACTAGTTTGCGCATCTGGTTGAGTTGTACTTCCAGGCGATTCTTCGTCATTACTTTGAACCTGTTGATAGCTGACTTCTGGGAGTACGTCATCTGCGCCCTCCATTTCGCTTGGGCGACAGCAAATCGTTTTCAACCATCTGTTAGTTTTCTCCTTGGAGTCGTCCTTTTCCAATATGATGCTCTGGACGCCGGGTGTGTATCGAGTCACCAGAACGGAGATTGCCACCATTGTGTAGGCAACGAGAGTGCCAATGGAGAGCATCTCAACCTAAAAAAGTAAGAAGAGTCAGTTCAATTAAAGCAAAGATGCGCCTAGCGCAACAAACTAAACTTCACAGACCAGAAACCACGGAGACCATTTTAGAGTGGTAGGGCTAAAAGGTCTGGCAAAAATTTCAAGTAGTAAAATTCATATATTATCCATGTCAACTGGAGCCCTAAAAAGCGATCCAAGAGAAAAAGTGGAAGGAGCCCTACCAGCCCCTCAGCTCCGCGGTCCCTGCAGACTCGTCTTGTCAAAATAAAAGATGACGTGCATCATTGTAGTAAAAGCAATCGCGCAAAACACTTTTTCAGACTTTCCGCTTAACCTGGTCAACTTTCTCAACAAGCCCTTCATGCTGGTTAACTAGTACTTCACGCGCAAAAGAGCAACAGATGTCCTCTTTTGGTGGCCTAATCGAAATTTTTCAACGACCATCTCCACTCCTCTTATATGGGTATCCCAACCTGGTGATTAAGATCCCCCCTCCAAAGCTGAAAAGAAGCAGACGAATAGAATGGTGTAAACTGGCCCGATAACAAGACTGCGGGACGAATGATCTAAAATTAGAAGATCGTTGTATAGTACTCGAATTGCACTGGTCACGAGTGAGATGTCTCGCATACTCTAGGGATGGAAGAGTACTGTTTCTGACGACAGTTTTTTTTTCTTCAAAATTATGAGAACTGCTTTTTCAAAATGTTTCCTTGTTTTGAGATCAGGTCGCCTTTCGAAGCAAAATAATTTACTGCATTTAGGAAAAGAAAGAAGTAAACTTACCAACTGTTTAATGTCCAGTAGTAACGCCAGAAGTGCGATCAACGTGCCGTTGACCAAAGTTGCACGAACCGGAACTTTCGTTGTCTCGTGCACGTTCGCAAACCAGCTGAACAGCAAACCATCAGAGGCCATAGAGTAAACCACACGTGCGGCCGCGAACGAGTTGGTCAGCAGCGTACTCATTGTTGCGCATAGTCCTCCTGTTGCAACTATGTACTTCGCGGCTTTGAGTCCACGTTGGGCGAACGCTTCAGCCAGAGGGGCGAATGGACTCAGCTGATCATAGGGTAATATGAGCGTAAGAACCGTGGCGACTCCAAAATAAGCCAGAAAACTGATAGCAAGAGTGAAAATGATAGAAAGTGGAACTGAACGTTTGGGATTTATAGCCTCCTCGCCCGCGGTACCAATGACGTCAAAACCTACAAATGCGTAAAAGCAACTTCCAGCGGCTGTCAAAACTCCGCTAACTCCGTACGGCGCAAAACTCGGTTTCCAGTTCTGAACTTCGATAAAGTATAATCCCGCGCAAATGATAAATGCGATGACAGAAAAGTTTATGAAAGTCATGACTTTGTTGACCAGAGACGATTTACGCGTACCGAGACACACAATCACCGTAAACACCATGGCCAATGCCATGGCTAGGAAATCCGGAAAGCTTCCAAGGGCTGAAACATTCCACGTGGCAATGTCCTCCATGAAGAACTTGTATATATAACCTTGGGCAAAGGAGTCGAGGTACTCACTGCATGCTCTTGCCAAGCTTGCTGCGGCGATCACATATTCTAGAATCATGTTCCAACCCACAATGAAAGCCCAGAACTCTCCAACAGCCACATAGGAGTAGACATAAGCGGAACCAGCCTTTGGTATACGACAGCCGAACTCGGCATAACAAATCCCTGAAAAGAGAGCAGCCACTCCAGCTATGAAAAACGAAAGAATGACGGCGGGTCCTGCCACGTCACGTGCCAGTTCCCCTGTGACGACATAAAGTCCTGCACCGACCACCGTGCCCACTCCTATTGAGGTGAGATCCACTGTTGTGAGGCATCTCTTAAGGGAGCTCTCCGAGAACCAATCCTCTCCTGGCTTCTTACGTGTTAAGTTTTCACACACCTTAGAGCAGGTATTCATGGCTAAACAAAGAAAAAAAGATAAGTTTTAAACATTGTTAGTTTGAGACAGTTTAGGATTTTGATTAGGGAATTTTTGATATATGGTAATCGAGATGCATAAGGACGGTCCTTGCCTGAATGGAATCTTCCGCTTGAACACTTTTAAATTGTTTAAAATTTATACTGTAGGTAGCGAGCCATTTTACGCTACCAGTTTTGCCTTCCTACGACGTGAGATAGAAACGATCGGGTAGGAATCAACACTAGAACCAGCAAATTGTAGAACAAGGCGTGATTATTGCCAAATTTCGCCTGATGGCTTTCTTTGTCCTTGATAAATATTATAAAGCTGATGTTGAGTAACCAACCATGTAACTAAGCGCTCAGAAACTAGTTCGCTGTGAACCTCTGATATTTATTTATTTTATTTATTTATTACAATTTACATAATAACCATACCAATGCGCGCGCTCTGATTGGTCAATCAGCTATGGTTTATTGTTCCAATGAACACAGGGAAATTTCGCGCGCCTTCTGAATTATTATATAAAAGCAATATACCACAAGTTTCTATGGTTTATAGGCGTGATAAACCACTTAGGATGTTGGAAGAACACTCGAAGAATTCGTAGGTTACTCACCTACGGCTCGTGATTTAGTAATTCTTCGAGTGTTCTTCCAACATCCCGCGTGATTTATTATTTAGAAACTTGTGGTATATTGCTTAATGGCATATTACAAATAAAGCAAATATAGATATAAAAAGCCATAGGGATAATCTTTAAAAGAGTAAGTAACACTCCATATTAAGACAGATCACCAATAAGCTAAACTATATACAGTAATGAAATAAATATAAATATAAGCTAATCTAATATCTAAATATTTTCGTTCACGTACGTTGTAAATATATCCTATGGTATTATTTATACCGCAGAGACAGGGAGAAAACTGGATGGTGACCTGTTATGCCAGCTCTGTTAACACATTTTGCCAGGCTTCTTCGATGTACGTATTAGCAAGTAAGAATTATCTTACTCTCATAGAAAGGTTCTTGAATTCCGTATGCGACCAAAAATTCACAGATTTTTCAATCCGAATCAGTTTTCCTCAACCGAGAAATTTAGACGCCGTTGTGTTTGCCCTTATTCAGAAACACGGTTAACCGAAGGCGACCTTAATGTCGACAGTACTACAGAACGTTTGATGGGATATCAGGATCCAAATATGATTTTTGCAGTCGGTGTTTTCTTTCCTCGTTGCACTGAATTGGTTCCAACTTAAAAAAGAGCTTACCGATCTAATTCCAGGGAACGTATTTCTCGCTACGGTGAAAGCGTGTCACGGAGCAGTAAGAAATTACTGAAACCGGGAGATTGCTGTGGAAAGATATATTTGAGTCATCACTCTTTCCTGGCCTAATCGTCCCAACGACAGATTATGATCGCAATCAACGAACAATTATTGTGACAAATTAGAGAGGTTTCTAAATTGATCCCGGTCGTAAAACTAAAACCAAATCAAGCACTCTGTCCAACACTCTGGCTAAACAAAAATAACATAAACATAATAGAATAGACCCTGGAATGAACCAATCAGAGCTCTCAGCAATGACAAGCGCGGGAACTGCCGCCTCCGTCAAAGACAAATAGGAATAATTTAAAGCTTACCTCTAATTGGTTAAGAGTCAGTGTGACCCCGAGTCGCGAGGATTTTCCACTGATCACTGATATATGAACCAATACCAAGGAACCCCAATTATTTTAAATCCAAAGCCCCTCCTCAGAAATGGACTGATCTATAAACTGTAAAAGAACAGTCACTAATGTTAAGTCTATAAGCACGATTCAACAAAACCCTAACTTGCTTACACCACCGCATATAATTAATGATTATTTTTTCCTCTCAATACACAATTGTTTTAATGTTCAGTGAGCAATAAAAAACTAATTCTCGGCAAACTGTTTTTGCAAATTGCTTTCATAAATTTATCAAAACCTCAACCTCACATATTCAGCGCGTTACGTTAAAATTGTAGTTTAGTCCACACAACCATCTAGCCATTTTTCCGCTCTATAGGCTTTACGAGTTTTCTTTCTTTTTTTTTTTTTTTTTGCAGTTAGAGATTTCCTCCGCTTGCCTATGGTAAGCTGAGAAAGCTGTCACCATTAGATAGCAGGTGATATAAAATTCGACTTAGTAATGGAAAATAAGCATTTCAAAAAGACTTTAAAACCATTGCTTACGGTGCTTACAATGACCGACAAAATCATCATATTTCTAAATTAATCCGAAGCACTTTTAATTCAACAATAAATTCTACCGGCGTGTGTTCTGCTTATGTATCCCTGTTCAACTCGATGGCAAAGATTGAATTTTGGGTGTATTTCTTTCGAATTATCAGTTAAAGATGAGACAATGAATGGGCAACGAACTCATATTGGTCCTCTATCTATACGCAATGAGATTTGCTTGTCTGGGCAGTAGCCAGACGAACATTGTCACCGAGGCAATGGTTACAAAAAAACATCCATCAATATTCATTTATTACTTTTCAATGTGTAGCCTCTTAGGGAAACATTAAAACATGCCTATGCCTCTGTGAAACTAGACAGCTGCTTAGATTGTTCTTCGTAAGACGCACACACAAGGAAGGAAAATACAGCGCCGTAACTTCAAATTTTTTACCGAGGCAAGTGCCTTGGTTCGCCTCATACAGCTACGACCCTGCTTGTCGTGTTCTTGAGTCTGTGTAAAGCCTGATTTTCACTAGCAATGAAGCAAAAAGCACATATACATAACCCGGAATAACCCCCATGCAATGCACAAAGTGGAAACAGTGGTGTAGTCGAAAACACAAACATAAGATTAAGAGGTCACATTTTTTTCTTTCCCTTGTGTTCACGCTGGTGTCGTAGTGATTTGTAGAGGATTTGATGTCTTTGATGTAGGATCGCGGAATACCGTGTAGGTGTAATTTTTCCATTTCTTTTTCGAATCATATTTGTTCCTGCGTTACTGTTTTTCTTTCCGCGTCTTCATCTAAACTTATGCGTCATGCTTTCATCATGTGCCAAGCAAAAAAGCAATCAATGCGCACCCGGACTGACATCAGCGGTGTGGGATTAAAACCATAGCGGGCTGTTTTTCTCAGTTCTATTGTTGCGGTGAAACTACTTGAGAAAAACTGCAGCCTAGGTTTCACTGCAACGACTAAACTATTTGTAAACCTAAAATGTAATCTCGACTCTGCCAGCCAGTATTTACGCAGAATAGCTTGGTAAATACCAATTTTGTACACGCGCAGTGAGCCATGAAGCGATGCTAAACTGAACGACGGTGGAGATTTGTCGAAAGGTTTTTCGATTCTTAATAATTTATTCAGCGACTGTTTGATGGCGTTTATGAGCAAAATTGAGCTGGACCATTCCTATATGCAAAATGAGCTAAAAGAATCTCACAAGTGTTGACAGTATTGACGTCGAAGGGAATTCACAAATATGCAAGACCAATGGCATATTTAATTAGGTCATAATTTACTATTGCATATTTATTTGGCCTAAAACTTGGTGTTGGTCGCAGTCGACTTTTGACGAAAATCTCGGCTCATAAAACGTCTCATTTAATAGAAAGCCTCTCACTCAAAGGTTTAGTTGGTAATGTAATGCATTAGCTCACAACAGTCAATCAAAGAGGAAAGAAACTTTATCGTTTTAATTATATGCCCAGTTGCCCGCGCTTTTGGAGAAGCCCCAATGTCTGCAATGTCAGGCAATGTGAGGTTCTTTTTCAACGAAGAACACGAACTAACAGCACAATCGGAATTCTACCACTTTCCTTGTGTAACACTTTCTTTAACGCTGCTTAAAATGTTGACCCTTTTATTTAAGCACACTTCGCCCACGGTTACGTGTTGTCGACAACCAGGGTAAGTTCTTTACAGGTAACGCTATTATTTGGACAAGTAAGCTTATGCAGTATCCATAAACAATAATCCACCTCAGTACTGGCTTGACGATTGAACTGGTCTATTACACAAGATGAAGGTGAACAAGCGTTTTAAACTGTTTGGCGATGTTATATCGCGTGAGTGAATACAATTCAGAAATGAACCAAACTAATGAAAATAACATGCATGCATAAAATGAACAACTCGTTCAAATTTTGGTACCTTCTCACGCGTTCTCCCTGATGAATATTCACTGCTTCACTCGGACGTTTCCCTACTAAACCAGCAGCGCTATAATCATAGCTTTTTAAGTCAAACGTCGAGCGGAGACATGATACAAGTTACACGGACTGATATAATTGAGATATTTATGCAGATTGAGACGCATTTTGCTTGATTGGTGTGCGTTCAGGCGTATCTTGTGCGTGTAAAGGGCACTCAAAGATGTATCAGCGGCATGTGTAGATTCGATGAAGACGTGAGTATTTGTAGCATTTGCCAATTTATCGTTCCAGACCAAAGAGTAGTCATTTTATTTTCTCGTCTTAACCTTGAGCGCTGCTCGTTGAACCTGTATACTTGGCGAGATAAACAAATTGCAAATACATCCCTTGTTTGAGACCATGCAAGCGTTGAAAATGAAATGAAGAAGTACAATGTACTTCAATCAGTGTTTTGGATATTTAATTTATGGGGTCGTGTGCATGGTCTCTTTTTAAGTTTCGTTTTTGAAAAGGAAAACGTGGACCAATTGCTTAGAGATTGGAGCCTTCCGACAGAAGAATCCTTCAAATTGAGGGCAAAATTAAGAAAAATTGGGTGGGGGTGAGCGGCTCGCTTCCAGAAACCCTTACCCTATTTCAGACCAAAATGCTCAAAATGGATACCCTATTTCAGACCAAAACGGCTAAAAAACCATACCCTTTGGGGCCGCACATACCTATATAGCTCATATAAGGCAGTATCCCCCCCCCCCAAATCTGTGTGAGTTAAACCTTGTACGTATGTAAGACTTTATTTATATGCTTCATTTAAACACGGTATCAATTCATATCAGTGTACAACACGGAAAACCATCAGTTAAGTATTACAAGTTAAAAATCAAGACTATTTGCAACTGCTTTACATGATTGCCGTGTGGGAATCCGATATGTTGGATAGATTTCGCTTAAATTGATCAACACGTCCGACATTTTTTTAAGTTATCGGGCAAGTTATTCCATAGCTTGGCCCCGCTATAGGAGAAGCTACGTTTTAAATAATTGGTTCTCGGTTTCGGCAATGCCAGCTTTCCCTCAGAGTTTCTCAGGTTGTAATTAGAGTAGCTCTGAGCGAAAAGACGTTGGAGATATTCCGGAGTAAGACCATTCATTGTTTTATACATCGTTAAGGCTTTCTGTTTCTTTCGTCTAATTGATAAACTCTCCCAGTTAAGGGTGGATAGGAGGTGGTCTGTGTTCGTTTCAAATGGCAATTTTGCAATTATTCTAGCTGCACGATTCTGCAATTTTTGGAGGTTATCATTCAAGTAGCCACTGAGATAGTCCCAAACCGGGCTGCAGTAATCAATGTTTGGCAAATTAGAGCGTTATAAATTTGAATGACAGTTTTCTTCGGAATAACGGGTCGCACCCGTTTGAGGGCACCTATAGGTGAGGATACCTTCTTGCTTATTTCTTCAACGTGTTTGCACCAAATAAGGCCGGAACATCAATGGTAACACCCAGGGATCTGGTATGTCCAACCCTCTTGATGCCTTTGATCGTCAATTCTTATTCCGACGTCTTCATTTTGGACAGATAATCTCTGCTTTGACCCAGTTATCATTAACTCTGTTTTGGCAACCTCGCTGTTTTCTAGCCTCTTCGAAAATTCACCGCGTCAAATTTAGAAATAATCGCATTTTCTTAAAATAGAAGGTTTCGAAAACCTTTTGCTACAGAAAGAATTCGATTCTGACTGCCAAAGAAAGCAAAATTCGGCATCATGGGGGCTCCGGATGAATCGAAAGGAAGAAGTGCTTTCGCAAGTCCCAGTCGAAACAGAGTCCAACTAAACAAATTTATCCCAAATGAAATGCACGTGTACAAAAATTGTATACTAAATCACTAACTAAAGTTTACTCCGAGAGCCGAGTGCAGAACGATCATTTCTAAGCTGTTGAATTATCATGGTTACCCTACTGAAATTTGATAGAGTTACACTACGACATGCCTTAATAGCGGATCTAACTCATAAAGGAAGAGAGGGGTATAACTGGACTAGAAGGACTCCCAGTGGAGGGCTAAACGGAGGGCGGGGCCTATTTAACTTTCGTAGTACCTGAAAAGGTAGCAATATTAAAATTTTGGCGTAAATGGCAGAGGCTATACTTTCCTCGAATTATTTTGTGGCTGCGTTCGCTTTCGAGAAATGAAAACTGGCGTTTCCATTACTTTGTATTGTATTCAATCAAAGCTTGCCCATTGTTTTTATTTAGTTTAGATTTTGTAAATTTTGGAGATTGTAACGAAAAAAAAAAATGTGTACATTGACAAAAGCAAAAATGACCCACGTCCCTCACTAGCTTGGTCATGCGACATTTGATAGGTAGACTACAAAATGAAAAAAAAATGCCAAGATTCGGTTTTAAAAAAGGCATAATGGGCTTCGAACAGGTGCAAAGATTAATTTTACAGAAAAAAGTTGGGGCTGGGTGCACTTTAACATGAGCTTAAGGGGGTCTTCCACTCAAGACCACCTTTTTCTCCAAAATCAAACTAACTCAGTAGAAACCACCATCATGCAAATCGTTGCCATGAATGATGACAAACACAATGATGTAGGAGTCTCAAGCTTTTGTCAGATGTCTTTAACTTCCTCGGTAAAAATAAATGAGGAAAAAGACTTACTCAGTGAGGCAAGAAACAATTTTTGACAAATTATGTTTGTATTGGTCAATGCTGTGAACCTAAACTTGTGGATTGACTGGTTATTTGCAGAGAAAAACTTCTTCAAAGTTTCACTTTGCCAAAAATGAGTGAGCCAATTCAACAGATTGGCATTTTTTCTAGTTCATGGCATAGAAGGTTTGTCTACCTACCTACATGCTGGTAAATGTAAAAGCATGGAAAGTGAATAACTTTTGCCAGTTACTCTTTCCATGACAATTTCAAATTTCAAACCTACATAGGGTCAAGAAAAAAACTGTTGTGGTCAGGTTTTGCTATCTTTTCCAGTAGTAATAGCGCAAACGTGTTTGTTAGATGTGAAGCAAAGGGAAAAAATCAAACAGGCATGACAATGCATTTCTCCAGCAAAGTAATAGCATAGAGATGGAATGAAAACATATCAGCTCCAAAATAGTGCAAGAATTAAATGCAAATCTTACCTCGCAAACGAGCAGTCTACAAAAAAAGAGCTTGGGGGAAAAAGGCAAACAAGAGTTCTATTAGTTCCCTTTTTATCAGCAACTTCAACCAAGCAGCCAAACGGCAAGAATCTGACCTCGTTGTATCCTGGGAAAGTCCACATCTTTGAGCGGGAAAGGCTCCCCCAAAACAATTTACTATTTTCTTGTAAGTCTCTGATCAGGCTTCAATCTGCACCAAGACTGAGTTGTCCAGGCCCCTACAACTTTCACTGAAACGTCCACAAGCTGAATATTGAAGCCTAGTGAGACAAGGCTCATTTGCTTTTAGGCCCTTTGTCCATGAACAACAGACTGTCAGCAGATTGAAGCGAACGTTTGAACATAGAGTTTGTTGTATTCGAAGTGCCAATAAGCGGTTCTTTGAAATAGGCAAAGTTTAAGCCTTCTCAACCCTTGATGATGAGCTCCGGCACCAGCAAATGATCCAAAACACAGTAATTTAGGGCAATTTCGACACATTCAAGGGTAAATTCTGCAAATGATTTGGCCGACCAGAGAGTGAATTCAAATGAGCCGAGTATAGCCACGTGACCACTGCCATGAGACAATATACATGTAGCATAACAATACCCAGACCTCCATCAAAATCTATGGAGAAATAAGAATACCCCCACCCCCTAACTCACTTTTAGCAAAAAAACTCATGGTTTCCTCATATGGTCTTGAGTGGAAGACCACCTTAACGTCAACACCAGTATTATCTTTGATTGTCTCCTATCCAGCTATATAAATGTTTCATTATAGGTGAGCAGTTAATGTACAATGTTTTGTTCAGACCCTCACATCCCGGCTATGCTGTAGCCAAGATAAACGCTGCATGTATTTTCGTCAACTCTCAACAATCGTCAGCACGTTTTGAGGAGACTAACTAGTTGCTCGGCTATTAAGCAGAGACTTTTTGTATGATGGGGCCACTCTGTAACAGGTGACTGTGGTTTATGCAATAAATCATCAAGAGGGTCCGCATGAATGATTTCAGCTTTGGAGCCGTGCTTTCCTGTGGCATTGCATTGTTATGCTGTACAAAGTGATTCATGTAGCCAATTATAAGACAGGGTGTGGATAAAATCATGATTCCAAGAGTAACCATTTGAATGAAAGCTATTGATAAGTGTCGGTTGTTCATTGCCGTTTCATAGGTTGATTTTTGGGTGGCAAGAACGAAAAAGAAGGCAGTGAGGAAACACAGCAACATTTTATAGCGTGTGATAGCCAGTAAAGATTTCAATCACAGACATGTATTTTCTTCGAGAAGGGCATCGAATTTTGGGTAGGATACACATGCGACGCGGACATCATCACGATCCCAGTCGACTGCATCATTCATGACGTTTTGTCAATATTGTAGCACTATTAGTTCAGACACCTTTAGCGGTCTGAAGATTTCGTAATCCTGAACTGTAGCCACTAAAATAAATAAGCTTTGGAGCAGAAGGTTTCTCTGAGGCTCTTAGGTGGTTCACGCAAGATTTGGTCCGTCGACAAGACCTTAAGGAGAGCTCCCTTCGGAATTTTAACTTGTTTCCTGCTATCAAGACTTTCTGACCATTAAGAATGACTGATGAGCATAACTTTCCTGTGGTTCTGCTTTTTTTTATTGTGGTTAATGTAGTGTGTAGTGTGTGACCATGTGTGTCCTCGAAATAAAAGTTAATGAGCAGTGCTTTCCCATGCTGTTGTTTCCCGTGCTCTGCAAGGTGCTGAGCTGAATAAACTATTTAAGTTTTTCCGACTCAAATAAAAGCATTGGAGAATTGTCGTCTTTGAAGAAGTTTGTGACGTTCAAGTTGGTTCTCTTTCAAAGCTATAGACAACACTGTCGAGAGGGTCTGGGTGAGGTTTACTGGCAACTACCCCGCAACTTCCAAACGAGTCCCAAACGGCTTAAGCCCTGGCCAAACGGACTCGCAATTAGGCGCAAGTTGAAAACTTTGGTCTACTTGCAAGTCCGTTTGGCCAGGACTTGCGTCCACTTGCGTTGACTTGTGATGACTTGCGCTCACTTTGGTCGAGATCAAATTTGCACGCAAGTCGACGCAAGTTTTTCACCGTTTGGTCACCCAAACCAAGTCAACGCAAGTTAAGTGACATCCATTCGATGTTACGGCAACCTAGTAGCCATTGAAATGGGTTTTTTTTCGACTTTCTTGCACTTGCGAGGAAACTTGCGAGACCGTTTGGTCACCCAACGCAACTCTCTTCGCAAGTTCAGCTTGCAGTTACTTGCGACAACTTGCGAGCCGATTTGACCTGGGCTTAAAACGTTGTTACCCTCGGCTAATGATGGAATACCCCGAACGCTGTTGGGCGCGTATTGCGAAGAACAGGCGGTGTTTGCGCTTTTTGAATTCTTTTTCCGACAACATTTATGATTTTTTCCGATTGACGAGGCCTTCCAAGGGGTGGTCTGGTGTCACTTTGTCGCTCGTTTATGACACTGTCAGCTTCTGTCTGTCGCCCGTTTGTTTAGGGACAAATGTTGAATAAAGAGTGCATTCATTGTCCCTTTCGCAAACTGTCGTGATTTTTCTACCAATTTCTGTCGTCGGTTTTCGGTGCTTTGGGTGAAAATTGTCGCCTGCAGCTGTCTGTGAATTGTGAATATACAATTCACAAATTTACGAATTTATTGTGAATTCATTGCGAAAAACTGGAGATCAAATAAATTTGAAGAGAGTTTCGCTTCGTTACGTATTATGAGGGGTCCAAAAAGAGCCAAATACTAATGTAAAAAACCGAATAAATTGCATAATTTTTAATTGAAAACTGACATTTGTACGAACCCACCCCTCCCCCCCCCTCAAACTCCTCCGTGGATGCTGAACCAGTGATACAGTGGAAGTAACCATTTAAATGAAAGCGATTCGTGTATTCCTGTTGCCTTACGTACATTGCAAAGCTGATTTGTCTCTATCCTACTCGCCATTTTATCAGAGTGAAAGGAACATTAGACGTTTCTATTTTTTAAACCAAGTGTTACTGCAGTAACGACGATCATTTTTTAGGGTTTTGGATGTGAATTATTGCCTGATTAGCAAATAACAGCAACCAGCAAACTGTAAAGTCACTGATCCATGTATAGAATTTGATTGCAGTGAATTGAATGAAATCAAGGAAGGATAGTTCGCCAACCACTCATTTCAGCAACCTTTTCCTGTCTGTGATTCATGAAAGTCTTTATTTTAAGAGCATGTTACTGGCAGATTGAGACATGTTCTTGTTAAGAAATAAATCTTCCCTTTGTTATTGTATTGGTTTCCAAACAAACGTAACCTGCGCTCGTCCTTAAGTCCCCTAGCAAGCCTGTTGTGCATTTAAGTATTAACTTACCTATCTTCCAGTCTTGTCAAGGCCTAGGAAACGACTAAAACCATATATCACCACATTGAAACTTATGACGAACCGTTTCTTTGAGCCGCTCACTCTTTATCTTCAATTTTGTCTGTCGCCGTGGTAATGTTTCGAAGTGTGTGGCATTTTTCTCTTGTTATTAAAAAGTTGTCCTATGTTTACATACAGAAAAAAAAATCTGTTGCAGAATTTGCATTTAGTGACTTATCTTTAACGGGGAAGTCGGTAACCTGCGTAGGAAGCGTTTCCGTGTTTTGTGTTCGTGTGTGACGCTTTCCAAATTTTGTTTGCGCGCGAAATGGGGCGAGATCGCGCAACCAAGATTCAGAAACGGCGGCTTTTTTAGCGCTCAAAAACCACACGGAAACGCTTGCTACGCAGGCTAAGAGATCGGAAAACGTTCTTATGCGGAACAAAACAGGGCCATGATTAATGGAGGGCCGTGTTAACAATGTGTTTGAATCCGGATATTTCCGTTTTTGTGAAGCCTTAATAAAATAGCTTACAGGATAAAATATGGTGCTTTGCCAAGAAGGGTACATGGGTTTCATATCAACCTCCTGGGATCGAGCAGTTCTTGGCAGATTGTTATTTACATATAAAAGGTGTTGTAACTACATTCATCCAATTTTAAGCGAATCTCTGATGCAAATTCACCGAATGAGATCCACATAAATTAACATTTCAAAATTTCAAAAACGTTTAATCTTACAGAAACAAATAATGGGACAAATTAAAAACAAAAATGGTAGGGCACGACTCAAGAGTCAAATGAGATGATAAATAAAAAATCAGATGACTAAATAAATAAATAAATAAATAATAAAATAGCATAGGAAATGGCAAGACCTTGAGCAAGCTTCCTTATTAATAGGAATGAATTTAAAAGTTTTGGAAATTGCACGAGCCTTTAGGCGAAATCACGGGTACCTATATTAATTATTGTGCGAGCAGTTCGTGCAATTGTTTATTTATAGTACATTCTACAAAATTACGAACTGTACGAGGTCGCGCGATTATTTACCTGCGACCAGTTTCTGTGTTTTCTTTAAAGACAGATTTTACCCTCGAAGCGTTCAAATTTGCCATGTTTGGCTGTGCTGAATCAGTATAACATTGACTTTATTTCTAGAGAACCCAAACTGCAACATAACAATAATAAAATTGTAATATCAAATAATTTTTGCGCAACTCGCGAGTCTGAAACGAGCGTTCTTACGATATTCTCAATGTTGCCTGTTATTATTACGGTATTTAGCCGTACAATTGTACGTATAAAAGAAAGGAAGCCTAGGAATACGTTAGTAACTGTGCGAAAATGTCGGCTATGAAATAAACAATAACAAATAAACTAATTAACTAACTAACTAACTAACTAACCTCAATCAGACATTTATCTCCTTTTTAAATCCTTTGACAACATCTGAGGAACAGAGAATTAATTTAGGGCTACATAAGGTTTATTGCCGCCTCACAAAGTAAACAGCTTCCTCAGTGTTTTCAATGTTTTCAATGTTTCAAGTAACCTGTGCACTGAAAACACATTCTGGGGAGGGGGGAAATTCGGGCGATAAACACAACAGCAACTCCTTTTTCGCTCAGATGATATTGCATAAATGAGGATATTAGAAATCAGTCTGTACAATACCTAACGCGAACAAATTAACCTTTAAGGCCCAAATTCTTTGAACTCTTTCGGCAATTTTCTCGGTGCAAATGAATGAAAGGGATCTAGATGTCCTATATGAAGGTCTCCCTTGAAACGTTTGCTGCTCTGGAATACCGAGGAATCAAGTTTTATTCTGACGTCACCAATTTGAACCGTTGTTGTTTTGCTCGCGACCGCAATGAGTTGTAATCGGTAGGTACTCGGTTTATAAGTGTGTTTTCGAGCCATTTTTCACTGCAGAAGCTCCCAGGCTGGCATCATTAAGCTGGAATGGAGAGTAGAGGCAA
>JAEMWC010000603.1:502500-510000 GCA_016490735.1 Pachyseris speciosa
ATTAAGACTTTGCCTCCAATGGAACGTTTCCAGGCTATTTCCGCTTTTTATTCTTAGGTTGTTTTTAGAACATTTTGTAAACCCAATTTAATTTTTATGAGAATATTATTACTTCATAAGCTTCTTAATAGCATTTTAGCTGTATCTTTTTAAAGTAGTTAGTTTTTATAGATACATATAATTTATACATACAGGGCCCCCGTTGATACCAGTCCTGCGACTGAAGGGGTCACCCTGTTTAAGAACCCATTTCTGAGAATATCGAGAATCGGCGGACACTTTCGAAAAATCATAATTTTTTTTTTATTTTGCCAAAACATTCCTTTGGATGAATGTATGTAAAGAAAAATAGTCACAAGTTCCATCGATTAATTTTACGAGCGAAATTTTAAAAAGTTTGAAAATTGAACATATTTGCGGTTTTTACCGAATTAAATATGCAAATTTTTGCGTTTTTTTGGCGGCCCGGCAGAAACGTAAAAACCATCCTACAGAAACAAAACTTTGCAGAAATAATAAGTTTTCCTTTACCTTTAAAATCCTTTAATGAGAATAAGAAAATTTTACTTGTAACTTCTTCAAGTCGTCCTAATTTAGCAGTCACCATCGTGGTCCCTCAAAGAAAGACAAAAATGAGGCAACTTCGATTGCTATAAACGGCATCTGGTATATATCATTTGATTAAACATCTGACATTTTAGAAAACGTTTACTATCATACTTTTCACCATAAACGTTTCAGATCTGGAAATAAAATCCTTCCCCGCCAGTGAATAAATTCCTACGACATGTACGCGCCATGCGAAGGAGTATAATTTTATGCAAATTTCTGTTCTCTTTTTGGAATGTAAGTATAATTGATGAAAAGAATAGCTTAAAATGAAGCAACGATTAACCTGGATTGTGCTTTATCCTGTTGACAATAAAAGTGGTTTCTGTTGGCCTTACGAGTGAGGAAAAAAAGGCTGCAAGGATCACATCGGTGAACAACGTGTGTATCAAACATCGCAGTGCTCGATGACTCAGCGGTTCGTGATTTTACCCTGATTCACAACATGTTACGGACATCACTTTGCTTAAAATAACCTTACAAAGGTGAAGAAACGAGCTTTAAATGCCCGTCATCATAAAGTGATGGGGGGACTCGGAAAAGAAGAAGAGATATTCACCTTCAATAATAAAATTTACTTTATAATAGCGTTCTTGTTAGTATATAACTGAAGCCCTCACTTGTCGCTCAGTAGCAGGGAATGTCACTGTTTCAACTTTTACTTTTAACGTGTGAAATTTGCTTTTTCTTTTTATCACAGGTTTACATTAGCAACTCCTCTAAAGTAGCGAACCACTGTGCAGTGTATGCTCTTAGCGATGGTAGCGAAGCACAGTTGAAGCAATCTTGTGACCACGACCATACGGACCAATGTGACAGATGCGAAGACCTTCGTGATCTACTTACAGAGATTGAACGTGTTCTGAACGATACAAAATTCCCATCAGATGATGGCAAAGATGAAGAAGCCTTCATGTTCCAGACAGCAACAATTGCGATCCAGTCCTGGCTCGTTTGGACGCTTTGGACCAACTTGACGAGAGAACCGTCTTGATTGTCAATGACTGGGCCATGAAATTCCTGCCACAGAGATACAGAGAGTCTCAAGCAGACTGGTTCGCCAAACGTGGAATTTCATGGCACATCTCCGTTGTGTACCGTCGCATGGGTGGTGTGCTCCAGCGGCAGGGTTTCATTCATTCACAGGGTCATTCATTCATTCACAGGGTCGTTCCTCTGAGTGTTTCAAAATCAAATGTTATGTTCTCAAAATATCTCCACCTAACTAACGCTGCTTAGAATGTAAACCGTTGCAGTCCGTTTTTTTTTTTGAAGACTCTCCTTTGTCTAAACTCCTATCAGACATCTGATATAGACATAAGAATGAGGATATTCTGGACAAGAACAAATACCACTTATGCACATGTCATCGGCTTCCCCGTGGGGTCGACCCCCGGGCTAACCAGAGGGATTGTAAAATCAGTCAAGCAAACTTGAGGAATTTCCCTGGGGGGTCGGGGAAACTCTCAAGACAAAGTCCCCTGGGTTAGGTGACTCTCAGCTGAAAATTCCCGTCACATCCTTTTCAAACTTGTGAATTCCCCCACCCTCTAATCTTTGATTGTAAAACAATGTCTAGATTTTCCCCTACCCTCGGGCAAATAATCCCGTCCATCTCCTTGTATTCCCCCACATATCTCCCTGGTAGGCCCGGGGGTCGACCCCACGGGGAAGCCGATGACATGTGCATTACGCCAAATTGAAATCCAGCGGCAATTACCCGTTTTTTTTTTTTTGAAGACCCCAAGAAACGTGAGACACGAGAGATTGACACGGAATCTCAGCAGCGGCTTAGTTTACTTCCAGCGAACCATCTTAATGCTAAATAGCGAGAATAAATCCTATAACGTAAGTTGAGAGATTAAATCTGAAAGCGGTTTCCATAGACCGTGACTATGCAGTGAGTTGCGTGACTGGAAAACAGATTCTTCAATCACAAAGTTCGCTTACATTACTTTTGCCCTTAGCCCTTATAACCTACTGTAAAGCAAAAATATTTTTCAAGTCTTTGATGAACCACTTATTGTTTAAGAGTACGAAAGCCGGCTTATAATACCAGGAGCGTAATACAATGCAACTTATGTTTCAGAAAGAGTGTTTCATCGCGTAGAACACGTTTCAAATTACACTCAAGGCCAATTTATATTTATGTTTATTTTTGCGAAGATCGTGAAGAAGCAGGCAATAATATCATACAAGATTAAAAAGAAATATTCAAACATTCGTTTCTTTACGTCGAACCTTCATCTTTAGTAAGTACATTCCGAAAATAGTACAAAATTTGCATAAAATTATTCTCCTTCGCATGGTGCGTACATGTCATAAGAATCTATATTTTACCGGAGGGGAAGGATTTTGTTTGCAGAGCTGAAAACTTTTCGAGTGAAAAGCATAGTAGTAAAGGTTTTCTAAAGTGTTAGTTTTTTGATCAGATGATACATACCAGATGCCTTTTATAGCAATCGAAGTTGCCTCTTTTTTATCTTTCTTCGAGGGACCGCGATGGTGACTGCTAAATTAGGACGATTTCAAGAAGTTGCAAGTGACATTTTCTAATTTTTATTACAAGCTTATAAAGGTAAAGGATAATGTATTATTTCTGCGAAGTTTTGTTTTTGTAGGACGCATATGATGTTTCCGTTGGCCGCCGAAAGAAATGCAAAAATCTGCATATTTAATTAGGTAAAAACTGCAAATATGTTCAATTTTCAAACTTTTAAAATTTCGCTTGGAAAATAAATCGATGGAACTTTTGACTATTCTTCTTTACATACATTCATCCAAACGAATGTTTTGGCAAAATAAAAAAAAATTATGATTTTTCGGGAGTGTCCGCCGACTCTCGATATTCTCAGAAATCGGTTCTTAAATATCAATTATTATTATTATTATTATTATTATTATTACTTGATTAAAAGTCATTTTGTGCCACCGATTAACTACAAGTTTCCAACGCGATTTCTTCATCAGTGCCGAAGAGGGTTTCAGTCACGATACCTCAGTGAGTATGTTGACCAGCCGGGGAAAACAGGAACAGGAACAACTGGGGCCAACACAACGAGCAAACTTTATTCAGGCTGTCGGCCATACTTTCTACACACACACACACACACACACACACACTCATCCGCATGCGCAACACTGCTGACCAATTACTGCAGCCCCACCAACATCCCCCTTTTTTTAAAAAAACAAACAAACAAACAAAACAAAACAAAACAAAACTATTAACGCCTAATGTTTCGGAACGAAACAAAAATTAATAGTAAATTCGAAACCGGAACAAGCAACGTTAGTTAACAATCCGAGCATTAACAACAACATTTTCCCACAGCATTTTCGAGCATTAACTGTTCACTGTTAAAGGTCCAGCCTCTGCGGTGGGCGGATCGGTCGACCATAACGAGACTTTTGCATTGGACTTTCAACTGGTGAAGGTGTGGCTCCAACCGAACGATCAGTGGTCGGCACTGCTTCGACTAGTGTAGGTGGGGCAATAACAGGACTGTCTGGAGTGGGCACTTCTTGCAGTTCGACAGCGGGCACGGCCTGTTGTTTGAGAGGTTGCTGATTACATGAACGCGGAGCCTCAGCAGGTCTTAGGTGGGTTCTATTCCGTCGAACCAATCCGTCAGGCGTTTTAATGAGGTACGAGCGCGGCGTCACCTCATTTAAGACCTCTCCAAAGTTCCACCTTTCACCCCGGTGATGATCATTGGGTTTGCTATGAACGAATTGCCCAGGAACCAGTGGCGCTAGCTCCTTACTCGCAGTTTTGTCATAGTAAGATTTTGCTTTAGCTCTTCTGTCAAGATGCTCCTCGCGCACCACTGTCACTGGTGGCACAGACTGGCCTAACAATGATTCAGACACGGGCAGACTTGACTTTGTTCGACGACAGAGAAACCTCTGTGCTGGGGAGAAGGTCATACCCTGAGGCGGTGTATTTCTGTGTTCTAAGAGACCAGTAAGCAGGTCAGACTTTTTCAGCATCTTTTTCGCTTCTTTTACCGCGGATTCTGCTTTACCGGTGGCTCTTGCGTAATACGGTGATCGGGTGATCAACTGAAAATCATAGGCTTTGGCAAAATTCGCAAACTCTTGAGATACGTATTGGGGCCCATTGTCTGACAGAAACTTATCCGGCACACCATAGCGGGCAAAGTGTGCTTTTGTAACTGAAATGACATGTGCCGCAGTAATGTCCTCATTTAGCAAGTCAACTTCAAACCAGTCACTGTAGTGGTCAACAGTAACAGCATACCACCGTCCTCCGTGCTTGAACAGGTCTTGTGAGATGAACTTCCAAGGGCCATGAGGAATTTCATGAGACAACATCGGTTCTTTCGGCAGTGATGAACTGTAGCTGGCACACACAGAGCAGTTGGCACTTTCTTGGAGGATTGCTGCTCGCATTCCAGGCCAATACATCACTTCTCGGGCGCGACGCACCATACTTTCACCACCCTGGTGGCCTTGGTGAAGTTTTCTCACCATAGTAGACTGTAATTGCAGGGGAATGACGACCTTATGGGACTTGTACAAAACACCATGATATACTGCTAGCTCATCCCGGCAAGGGTAATACTGACGGAGCGCTGTTGGAACATGGGATTTGTCTGGCGGCCAACCATGAGCCACAAACTGACAAAGGGCAGACAGCGTATGGTCACCTTGTGTTGCCACTCTGATCTCCTCTAAGGTACTTGGTTGCATTTCGGGGCAATCTAGCTCTAGGGACTCGAGCTCTGCTCTGAACAGCTCTTGACTATCTGCTGAGTAACACTGAAACACTTCCTCGTGGGTGCCAGAGGATGCAGGCTGTGTCAAAGGAGCTCTTGACAAAGTATCTGCCAAGTACATGTACTTGCCCTTCTTGTACACCACCGTGAACTTGAATGGTTGAAGCTGAAGCATCATGCGCTGCAAGCGCTTGGAGGCACTACTCAATGGTTTCTTGAAGATGGTTTCAAGTGGTTGGTGGTCTGAATGGACTACAACATCTTGTTTGCCATACAGGTACTGGTAGAACTTAGTGCATGCTACTTTGATGGCCAAACACTCTTTTTCAATAGGAGCATAGTTTATTTCAGTGGCTGACAATGAGGAGCTGGTGAAAGCCACAGGTTGTCCCTCTTGTAACAATGCTCCTCCCAAGCCTGTGTCACTGGCATCTACTTGTAACACACATGGTTTGTTCACATCAAAGAACTTCAACGTCGCTGCATTTGCGATTACACGTTTGGCCTCTTTGAAAGCTTGGTCATGTTGCGAGGACCACGACCAGACTGCGTTGACGTGCGTTAGCTCCGTAAGTGGCTTCACAATTTCAGCAAGATTCGGTGTGAACCGTGACAAATAGTTGCACATACCCAGGAAACGCTGAACCCCTTAACATCTTGAGGTAGGTTCATGTCAACAATGGCTTGGACACGATCAGGGTGTGGAGAAATCCCATTGCCGCTGAGGAGATGTCCCATCCAGGTAACTTGCTTGACTTTGAACTGAAATTTCTTAGGGTTTAATTTGAGGCTTACTTCTTGGCAGCGCAACATTAAGTTCCATAAGTTCATGTCATGATTCTTTTCTGCCTCTTCGACAGTTTCTCCACTTCCAAATACTAAGATGTCATCTGCCTTGTTAACAACACCTTTCAAGCCCTCCAGCGCTTCGTGTTGCCTTCGTTGATACTCTTCTGGCCCCAAACTTACACCAAACGGCATACGCAACCAACGGTATCTTCCTATTGGGGTATGCATGGTGGTTAAAAATGAAGAACTCTCATCCAGCACAATGTTAGTGAATCCTTTGTACACATCCACACAGGAAAAAATTTTGGCGTTGCTCAACTTTGGCAGTAACTCATCAACGGTTGGAATAGGGTACTTTGGGACCTCAATGGCTTTATTTATGGTTTGACTGGGGTCGATGCAAACCCGTAGGCTACCATCTGGTTTCTCTCTGTAGACACTATTAGAGATCCACGCAGTGGGCTCAGTGACTTTCTTCAAGATACCCTGCTTTTCCATGTCCCGTATTGCCTCTGCTACTTTAGGCTCTTTAGCTACAGGACACCGATGGGGATGAGCTTGAACTGGAGTCACATTAGGGTTCATGGAGATGTGCAAGGGCGGGCCCAAAGTTCCTAACCCTGTATGAACATCCTTGAAAGCATCCAAAAAAATGGCCTTGGTTAACTTTCCCCAAGGAACAGGCACATGAGGAACACTAAACTGGTTGACACTACTCGCGCCAGGTTTATTTTCGGCAACAACTGCAGCAATACCTTCATCTCCACAGGTAGGGACGAGTGGATCAATACTACTGGGTGGACTTGACACAGCAGATGTAAGCTCTAGTGCAGCAGTGTCTTGGAGGGTGGTGGCTGTGATGTCCCCGCTGTCAGCAGGGTCACTGTCCCCCTGGGTACTTGATTGAAGTTGATGCACCATCCTGTCCTCGCAGTTCCGGACACTTGGGATTGACTGCAAAGTACTTCCTTTTATCTCAATCAGCCCCAGCTTGACACAGTCGGATCCACTTAAGAGGGGTGGTTGTGATCCCATGCTCTTTTTACTCAACAGCTGAAATTCAAGAGGGTAACACTTTCCTTGAGTTTCGCAAACTAACTTGACCTGCCCCACAGGTGTGATAACACCTCCTCCATAGGTGTGCAAAGTAGCGTGAGATGGCCGGATCAGGGAATTGACATCAAATCCTGCTGGACACATACTCCAGAGATCGTCCACTGCCAGGGTATTGGTTGTCGAAGCTGTATCCAATTGGAGTGTTTTCCAAACAAAATGATTTTTAGCGACGGATAATTTGATCGCGGCAAAGAACTTTTTCTGTTTCTGCACTGAAACAGCTCTCACCGAGTGAACGTCCAAA